>ML976684.1:306929-446638 GCA_010015655.1 Bimuria novae-zelandiae CBS 107.79
TATTATTATTATTATTATTATTATTATTATTATTATTATTATTATTATTATTATTATTATTATTATTATTATTATTATTATTATTATTATTATTACGCGCTGTAAAGTCCTTTAGGATAGCTAGTTACTAGCTATTAGTAGCTATAAAAACTCTTTCTTACTATAGTTATTTTTTCTTATATAATTTCTATCGCGTAGTGGCCTTATTAGCGGCTTAAAGCTTAGTAATTTACTTTTACACTAACACTAGCTTACATGCTACTACTACTATACTTTTTATTATTTTTAAAGGCCTTAACTATACTTATTAGAAAACTATTTAGGTGCCTTTAAATCCTCTCCTTTGCTAGCGTTTATTATACCTTAAATTCTAAGGTGTTACTAGATATATATAACTACTATATACTATTATATACAGTATAAGGCGAAGGCGTACGTAAACGAACATTAAGCTTTAATATTATTACTTTTAAGTTAAGAGAAATAAGATTAGTACCTTAAAAACTTTCTTAAATATTACTTTAAGTAATTATAGCCTTAAAAGTAGTAATAAAGTAAGAGAGGAACTTAATTTTAGTAATATATATAATATAGTTACGTAATAGATTCTTAGCTTAGCGTCTATACGCCTTCTTTAATAGTAAGAAATATCCTATATTTAGTGGCTATAGGAGTTGCGACAAATATAGAGTCATATAAAGAGTAATAATCTTATTATCTTTATAGTATTACTAGAATTTAAGCAAGTTATAGCTCTTATAGCTATTAATAATAAGTAGCTAATAATTATTAATAGTATACTTTTTTATATGCGCGTAAAAGTGCTTTAGCTACTATAAAATAAGTTTATTAATTATTTAGCTATTCTTAAAGACTATAATAATCTAATTATAAGGTAGATTCTTTTCCTAGTACTAGATAGAGAGGTAGTGCTTGCCCTAGAAGATAGTAAAGGGTAGAATTGCCTAGCCTATTATATTAACGTCCTAGATAACTATAGTCTACTTTTAGTTACTTTACTATACGCATTTTAGCCTACTTTAACGCTTAAAGCTAGTAATAACTGCTCTTATTAATATTATACCTATTATAAAGCTAATCTTATTAAAGTTATAGGTATCTTTATCTAGGATACTATACTCGGCTTTAGTGTTAATTATAAGCTAGAACTAGTCTTATATAACTTTAGGATTCTTATAGAGGGCTCTCTTATAATTATACTTTTAATTAAACTTAACTTAGAGCTCTAGCTAGCGTTTTACAAAGTTTATAGCCTAGTTTTAGCTAATAGGCTTATAGCGCTACTTAGCTAATAAAGAATTAATTATTTCTTTAATAGTAATATGCTAGGAGAGAAATCCTTACGTGTCTATATTAAATATATACTAAATAATTACCTGCTCCTTTATTAGAATAAGATTTATAAAGTTAGGTATATAATTAGGTTAAAAGGTTACTCTAGCGCGTCTTTATCTTAGTATACTTTTAGTAACGCTATAAACTACTATTGTATATAAAATCAAAAGTAGCGTGTCTCTTTTAATAGCTTAAAGTATAAGCTATAATTAGTCCTCTTTTAATTTTAATAACTAGTTTGGTAGTTAAGACATTACGTTATGCTATAAGTAATAGTATATTTTAATACGGTCTTGGTATTTCTAATTACTCGCTTGTGCCGGTCACTCGCTTATAGAGTACGTTATATTAGGATTTAGTAGTAATATGCCTGTTACCCTACAAGAGCTAAAAATTATTAATTTCTTAAAAGAGTCCTTTTATACCTTCTAGAATAGAGAGAATAAATCTCCCTTTTTAATAAAAACTAAGCCTTAGCCTGCGTAAAGGTATTTTAAGAGCTTTACTAAGTAGGCTATTAAGAAAGACTTAAATATTATAACGTTAAGTAGCTAAAGCGTATAAGTTAAATAAGGAGGTAAAATAGTAAGGAGAATTTTATTCTAATTATAGTAGTTAATAAAGTCTATAGTATTATAAGATCCGCGTCTATTTAAAATTAAGAATTACTATAATTATTAAGTTTTCTCTTTTATATTGCGATTAAACACCTACTTAAGCTAGGCAAGCCTAAAATTAAAATTATTATTTATCTAGCTAGAGGATAATAAGGTAATAAAGACTTTAGAATATCTTACCTTAATATCCTCTACCTAGCTTAATTAGATGCCCTTATTAGTAGCCTTATAAATAAAGCTTAGTAGTAAAGCTAAATCTATTAGCGTATATACATGCTAGGAGCATAATCTATACGTAGTTTCTATTTTTAAGTAATACTCTAACCTCCTTCGTCTCTTATATTTATTTACTAAATATCCTCGTTAATCTGTTAATAATACCGATTAGGACGTCTTTTTTATTTATATTATAAATATAATAAGGATCTATCTAATATAAATTAATCTTACTATGTAAGAAATTAAAATAGTGGCGATATTTATTCTTTAAATTAGCTTTATAGTAATTACTGTCCATGCTAGCTATCTTTTACGAGATAAAATAAATGCTATATTAATTAATAAAGTAGGTAACCTAGCTCTTGCTAACTAGCTCCTTCACTATTATAGAGGCGAAGTTTTGTATTATTTCTTAAGTAAGAGGTATATCTTTCTCTACAAGTCTTTTAATATATTTTATAAGCTCCTGCTTTTGCTATGGGGTAAGTTTTTGCTAGTTAGCGTTCTTAACCTCTATAGGGCGCACTAGACCCCTATGCTTTTAGGTTAAAGTAGATTATACAACACCATACTTAGCAGCAATTTTTCTATATAAGAAGTCCTCTCTAGGTTCTAGCGATGCTAGCTCTGCAATCGCGTCGTTAGTTGGAGCCATGTTAATGGATTTCTCGCGTGTTGAACTTTTGTTCGTTTTGATACGCATCACGCGAACCGGCGCATCACGCGCACGGACACGTTAGTGCAGCGATACCCTAGGTATCTGCGTTAACGTGATGTCGTCGCATATGGCACTCATAGGTCTTCCGTAAAAAAGCGGACACGTCTTAATTCTGCGCACGAGTCGGTTCATTACAACGATCGAGACCTCTTTATTTTCGCCTGCGTACTCGACTTTCCTTGTTCACGAAGTCGGTGTTGCGCAGTGCCGAAGTCGGGCGCGTTCCTCCTAGCGTGTTCATGGTGGGGATCCCGCGCCGAAATTCCTACCTATCCCGGCCCACTCCACGGTGTCCCTGTCACCTCTCTGACCTCAACATTGAAACGCGGAACAATACAATCGACAACAGACTTCTGATTCGGGATCAGAGTTTTTGTTGATGGCTACCTGCATGTGGTTGTGGAATGGAAAATCGACCCGCCAGCAAGCACAGTGAACATATTTTTACTTTGCCTCCGCGTTTCCGTCCATTGAAAGTCTTAAGCCACAATACCATTTTTTTAAAGCCCCACTAGTGCATGAGTTTCCGCAGCCTTGGCTCATGCAGTCTCATAACCCGGTTACTACCTGTCTGCCAAGTGGCTAGTATTTAGCCGTAATATAAACGCTCTGGAACATAGCCGGGTATATTGGGCTCCCATCTCACATGATTGTCCCAAACCTTCGAGAAGCCTTCTCCCGCACCCTTCCGGGCCTAGTCCTGGGTGAGATTCTGTATGTGGGATGCAGGGCTGTCTCGGGTAGGGCCAAGCTAGTCGATCCATATCCTCGACACAGATGATTGGACAATGGCGTTTCGATCTGGCGGGAAATCTCCCCAAATTTAAGGTACAAGACTCTTGGAGCCTGGGGGAGGAGCCGGATGCATAACCCATATGCAATTGGCACAGAGGCAAGTAAAGTACCTCCCAATCACTACCGTAGTGCCGGTCCGTGGCGTGGCCAAAGGCACAAGTATAAGTTCGATCGTGCCTCCTTCACATACTCATCATCACGCAATTTTATTGTCGTCGTTCTTCACTCTTTTTCACAATATCATGGCGCCCTACACCCTTGCCGTTGCGGCTCTGCTGGGTCTCGCAGCTGCCCAGTCTCTCGGAACCGCCTCCAAGGAGGTGCACCCTAAGCTTACAACTTGGAAGTGTACCAAGGCGCGGGGCTGCAAGTCGCAGAGTACCGCCCTCGTGCTTGACTCGGCAACCCACTCGATTCATCAAAAGAACGACACTACCAAAAAATGCGGCAACTGGGGCAGCGGACCTGACGCAGCTGCATGCCCGGATGAGGCTACATGCGCGAAGAATTGCGTCATAGAGGGCATCTCCAACTACGCTGACTACGGCGTCACGACCAAGGGCGGTGCTGTCACCATGAAAATGTTCGGCAAGAAAGGCGTGGCTAGCCCTAGAATCTACCTCCTCGCCGCCGACAAACAGAAGTATGAGATGATCAAGTTGACGGGTCAAGAGTTCACCTTCGACGTCGACGTCTCGAAGCTGCCGTGCGGTATGAATGGTGCGCTGTACATGAGCGAGATGGAAGCTGCAGGTGGCAAGTCCGCTCTCAACCCGGGAGGTGCAGCCTACGGCACTGGATACTGCGATGCTCAATGCTTCGTTACCCCGTGGCTCAACGGTGTCGTAAGTTCCCAGTCTCCCATAAAACGATCCTGTCAAGTTCTTACATTCTCCAGGGAAACATCGGTAAAAAGGGTGCATGCTGCAACGAGCTCGATATCTGGGAGGCCAACAAGGTCGCCACCCAGGTCGCGCCCCACGTCTGCTCTAAAGACGGCATATACGGCTGCACAGGCGAGGAGTGCACCAAGACGGGCGTCTGCGACAAGAACGGATGCGGCAAAAACCCGTACACCACTGACAAGTCGTACTACAAGCCCGGCGGCAAGGTCGACACCTCGAAGCCCTTCACCGTCGTCACGCAGTTCCCCGCTTCGAACGGCACTCTTCAGTCCGTCATCCGGAAGTACGTCCAGAACGGCAAGGTCATCGAGGATGCAGCGTCCACCATCCCCATGGACGATGCGTACTGCACCAAGAACGGCGCGACCGACTACATGCGCTTGGGCGGCATGAAGGGCATGGGCGGAGCCATGAGCCGGGGGATGGTGCTTGCGATGAGTATCTGGTGGGACGAGGGCGGCTTCATGAACTGGCTTGACAGCGGAAACGCGGGTCCTTGCAATGCGACTGAGGGCGACCCGAAGGTTATTCGGCAGGTTGAGAAGGCGCCGAGTGTGGTGTTTAGCCAGATCAAGTGGGGTGAGATTGGCTCGACGTTCTCGGGGAAGAAGAACAACAGGTGGGATAGGGAATAGATGGAGCGCGAGCAGTTGGAATGTATATAGACTTCTATTCTCTGTATTTTATTAGGATGTTGCTTGTGGAGCAGTGTCTCCCTGTCGAGGTTATAGAGAATATTCTAGATGGATCGTAAATTTACAACCGGCAACAAGTTATGAACGCATATGCTTATTTTTGATCTGTATACCGGGGGGACACTCTTTTTGTTTACACTTTTTGTTTGTAGTGCTTCACACTACCTTTTCGCACCTATCCTCCACATGAATGCACAGCGTGATGTAGCGGAGCAGTTGCACCCTGTGAACACGCGACTTCCGAGGCGTTACTACTTTCCCTCTAGCGCAAACCCCACCTTTCTGTGACCACTAGCGTGTTCGACGGTTCCTTAATCCTCACAGCTTCCTTCAACCACACCTCGCGAGGGATGACACTGCACTGTACGTGCAGCATCAAACGAATCCACTATCACCAGATATCATATATGGACAGGCAAGGGACTAGCACCCGATCGGCTCGATCCGGACCCTTTCGCTTCCTGGACCTTCCTCGTGAGTAAATGCCCAAGTACGAAGCGAAGCGGCCTCGGCTGACTTCGTATCTCGACCCCCAGGCGAGCTGCGTGATGAAGTCTACAAGCTCCTGCTGTGCAATTTCAAGGCCGCCCCGAAACTGTATGTCAACGATGTTGACGACAAGCCCTGCGGTTATTATGTCCGCACTATCCACCCTGCCATTCTGCGCGTTAACAAGCAGCTACATCGCGAGGCGTACGGTAAGTGTATTGGGTGTGAAGTGAACATTTTGATTTTCAAAGACATGATTTCCTCTTTGTTTGGACAAGATTCTCGCTGAGTACTATCCCCCGCTTATGAATACCGATACTAATCTCATACCCGCGGGTGGCAGCTATTATGGTCAAGACCAACCGCTTTATCCATTGCAAATTCTATGGACGCTTGCCCTTTGAACAAATGCTTGAGGCAAACACTCAACGCATTATCTGCCACCACACAGATCAGGTAACAGCATTTACGGGCTATACGATGTCCGTGTCGGTCGCTCCTGAGGGCCTCGCCTGGTTTCACCCCGAGATGCATCAATTCGTTGCCAGAGATAACACCATGGCTGTGCACTGCATGATTCTAGGCGAGGACTGTGCAGGCCTGACTACGACCTTGAGTGACCTGCATATGCCGAACCATGCAAAGACGCTGGACGTCACTGTCGCTGTGGCACCATACCTTGAAGGCAGAATGCTGATGGAAAGAGAGCCGCTTGACCCATTCTTCAACGAATGCGGAACACAAGAGGATCTTCTGGCGCCGTTCCGCAAGAAGCTGCGCGGGATGCAGAATTTCAAGATTACCGGTGTTGACCCGACGCTCGTAATTGCCGTGAAAGAAGACATCGCAAAAGATGAGTGGACCGATCCAAAGGCCGTAATCGCAGGTCTCCAGGCCGCCAAACAGCGTGGAAACGACGCTTTCAAAGCCAAGGAACTGCGACTGGCATCTCAGGCATGGGAAGATGCTGTTAGCGACGTCGAACGCATCCATGGAAGCAGCTCCTGGCGCGGCCTCGTCGCTAAAGGCGACACCGCATTCATCGACGCCGTGGTCGAACTCTACGTCCTGATGTGCCTCAACATCACTCACGCTCAGCTCACTGGGACCGAAAACCCCATCCACGGATACCCTCCATCCCACGACAAAATCGCCCATCTACAGCTCGCAGAACACCAGATCGATCGCATCATGATCGCGCGCAAGCCCAACTGGTGGAGGAAAGACTACGTATGGGACCCTTCGGAAGCGCAGCTGGCCAAAATCTTGTTCAGACAAGCAATGTGCATGAAGGCCGACGCAATGCTGAACTACGATCCGAGGGTGATGATGGATGCTTTGAGGCAGTTATCATTAGCGCTGCAGATCATGCCCAACGATCCTGCTATCAAGCGGGAGATAGAAGATGTGGAGCATCGGTATACGCACATGCTGTTACATATGTCGGCAGAGGAGATCGCGGAGAGCAGAGTATTTGAGGACAGTGATGACGATGACATAGAATTTGTGCTGGACGAGGAGTTGGAGGATGACGACGATGACGACGATGAACAAACAGGTGATTCAGATGATGAGTATGCGGATATGCCGGACCTGGTGTAAACCCACCCTGTACGTTGATCCGAGCAAGCAGACGCAATACCACGATTGGTGGTTTCACTAGCGACAGATATTACTGTACGCGTTGTGCTCAAATGGGAAATCTTCTTTTCGGGCGGTCAATGAGCGTTCTGTACTCCAATAAGTTCTTGTCAGATATTTTCTCCTTCGCAGATAGTGCTTACTCTTTTTCTTGTTGACGATTACCCGAAACTTTGGGCGGGTCACTGCATAGCAGGTTTTCGCGATGGCTGCCTTTGCGACTGTGGCGTCATGCGGCGTAGCTGTACGCAGGACAACGGAACTACCAACTCGATGTTCTGGACAGCTTTCCCCTTACTTTCAGAGTCTCTATAGACTTCTCAAAACTGCGGAATATCGACTATGCCGCTAGGAGGTGCAGGGCTATGGCCTATATGGACCCAGTACTTTCCACCCAGGACAGCGCCTCGATCACGGAAGACATCCTCGCATCGCAGAAAGGAAAAGTGTTCATAGCCACCGGAGGAAGTAGCGGTATCGGGTTTGAGCTCTCGAAGATGTCATACGCCGCAGGTGCAAAAGTCTACATCCTCTCGCGCACCCAATCGAACGTTGAAAGCGCAATCAAGCAGATCGAGGAGGCCCATAAAACCACACCAAAAGACCGCCTCTGCTCTTTGAATTTCATCCTTCTAGACCTGGCAGATTTAGAATGCGTCAAGGGCGCCGCTTCGATTTTCAAAAAAAAAAAAAATAAAAAAATAAAAAAAAAATAAAAAAATAAAAAAAAAATAAAAAAAAGTAGGAATCCCGGCTGGATGTGCTCTACTGCAACGCCCGACTCGCCGCGGTACCAGGTGGACGCAAAACACAGAAAGGGCTTAGATTACACCTCGGAGTCAACTGTGTAGCTCACGTGCTGCTCGAAACTCTGTTATTCTCCGTCCTCACCGCGACCGCTAAGACGAGCCCCAAGGACAGCGTGCGCGTCGTATGGGCCGCTAGTATCCTCGTCGAACTCGGCTCTCCCATCGTAAGCTCATCCCCCAGCCCCATCCACAAGTGCGTATAAGCGCCGAACCTCAGATGCCTCATCAAAGGACGAAACGGATAATATATCTATCCCGGGTAGTCCTCCAGGCGTTCGACACATAAAGCCCGGAATTACCCCAATATTCACTACCCCCATGCCGTTTGCTAAATTCCGCCGCAGCGAACCAGTACGCGGCCTTCGAGATGGAGTAGTTCTCGTTGGTGCGGATGCTCGGCTTGCCAAGCTGAGACATGTGTATGCCACCGTGCGGGGATCCGGTGATGGGGAGGTATGGGATTTGCGATGGGAGGTGGCATCCGGGGCCGCGCGAGGATTTGGTGAATGCTATTAAGAGTGTTGAGGAGTGTGGAAAGGGGCAAGCGGGGGAGTTTATGGATTGAGTGGATGGAAAGATTGCGCCGTACGCTATGTAGTTTGTCACTGTTGGGTCAGAGTCGGATCTTTTCACCGTGGGGGTCGAAGCAAGTCTCATCGCCATCTGGCGAGATAGTGATGGAAATACAAGGAAACAATGGGGTCAAGCTCGAAAGGGCATCAGGAAAGTTAGCGATGAGGCTGGTCAAATAAAGGGTTAGAAGCGAGATTATCTGCCGTAAGCCTCTCGATAATTGCTCCGTCTGACACTATACAATGTATACAACCAATCGATAGTACCGAGGTGGACGGCGTAACGATCCCGACGGCGTAACGATCATCTGGAACACCAAACAGTAGCTCAACATGAGGTTGTTAAGCCACGTATAATAGCTATTAACGCGATATTTTTTAGTATTAAACTTTATAAGCTTTAATTAATATATATAGCTATTTATATTTTGCTAGGAGGTTAAGTACTTAGCTATATTATAACTAAGATAGTAGTAGGCCTATCGCAGCACCTAAAGCCTCTTTACTACCTTAAGCTTACATAGTAGCTCTCTTTTTTAAAGCTACCTTAATAAAAGCCTTAAAACTATACCTTTTAGCCTTTTAAGACGTTTTTTAAGCTTATAAAGTTATTATTAAGTTATATAAGCTACTTATTAAAAGACTTAATTAATAGTCCTCGCAGTCTTCCTTTACTCTTACAATAATTAAGCTACTACTTTTACTATATATCTTATTTTAACTACTTAGAGCTTTACCTACCTTTACTCCTTACGTAGGCAACCTGCTTTAGCTTTCTAGTATTATAGTTACTTTACCTTAAGCTTTTATTATTATTAATAATTACTTACTTCCTTTACCTTCCTTAAGAACTAAAATATAGCTCTACTATAATACTCCTTAGCTACTACTAAAGGCAAGGACTTATCTTGCTTTCTACGCAGCCTCTTATTTTTAAAAGCCTCTTTAAGTCTTATATTCCTATACTTAGCAAGTGTTAATCAAATAGAAAGTTAATAAATTATTTAATTAAGCTTTAAGATCTTTTTTTAATCTCTATTAGCTATTACTTAGTAAACTAGCTACATAATTTTCCTCTGATTAGAAGCGCTTAAGGCTTAAAAGTTATTATTATTTAAGTAATATAGTATAGGCTACTTTATATTAAATCTCTTAAAAATTACTTTAGGCTTAAAAGGTAAGAGACCTATTACTTAAAAGGCCTTAAAAATAGTCTCCTACTTAAATAAGGCCTCCTAAGTAGCTATAAATATAGGATAGAAATCTCTCTTACTTATAAAAATAAGCCCTTAGCACATTTTTATAAAGGCTATTACCTAGCGTAAGTATGTAAATAAGAGAGGCTTAAATATAATAACGTTAAAAAGCCAGAGCGTATAGGTTAAATAAAGTAAATATACTATATAAAGAATCCTATTCTAATTACAGTACTTAATAAAATCTATTATTAGGTAAGATATATAACTATTAAGAATATGTATTTAATAGCTTAATTAAGCCTTTACCTTCATAAAGCGATTAAACACCTGTTTAAGCTAGGCTAGCCTAATATCGTTATTCGTCTATCTAGAAGGTAATAAGGCGAAAAAGGTTCGGTGATCGTTAGACTCAAAGGCTTACAGCCACGAGTCCTGGAACGAGCCTAAGGCTAACTAATAGATGATCGCATGATTAAGAGCAGATCCATTAGCGCATATACAGGCCAGCAGCGTTAGCCACTCTCGATTGCCATCCTAGATGTGAGCCTTAATCTTTCCCTCCTTATACATCCTCCTGCTAAACACCCACTTCGAGCAAGTAAGTAACGTACTCCACAAGCGAGTGGCCGGCACAAGCGAGTGGCCGGAAATGCCAAGATCCCATTAAAACATACTCTTACCTATAGTATAACGCGATGTCTTAGCTACCTAATTAGTTATTAGAATTAAAAAAAAGCCTAATTATAGCCTATACTTTAGGCTATTAAAAACTACGCTACTTTTAATTCTACGCACTATAGTAGTCTATAGCATTACTAAAAGAATACTAAGATAAAGACACGCTAGAGTAACCTTTTAATTTAATTATATATCTAACTTTATAAATCTCCTTCTAATAAAGGAGTAGGTAATTATTTAGTATATACTTTATTTAATCACGTAGGGATTTCCGTCCTAGCTTATTATTATTAAAAATATAGCTTATTCTTTATTAGCTAAGTAGCACCGTAAGCCTATTAGCTAAAACTAGACTATAAATTTTATAAAGCGCCATCTAAAGCTCTAAGTTAAGTTTAATTAAAAATATAATTATAAAAGAGTCCTTCGTAAAAATCCTAAGATTATATAGGGCTAGTCCTAGCTTATAAAGAATACGAAAGCCAAGTATAGTATCCTAGATAAATATACCTATAACTTTAATAAGACTAGCTTTATAATAGGTATAACATTAATAAGAGCAGTTATTACTAGCTTTAAGGGTTAAGATAGGCTAAATAGCGTGTAGTAAGGTAATTAAAAGTAGATTATAGCTATTTAGGATATTAATACGATAGGCTAGGTAATTCTATCCTTCCTTATCTTCTAGGGCAAGTACCACCTCTCTATCTAATATAAAACGAAGAATCTACCTTATAATTAGGTTATTATAGCCTCTAAAAATAGCTAGATAATAAATAATCTTAGTTTATAATAACTAAAGCACTTTAACACGCATATAAAAAAGTATACTATTAATAGTTATTAGCTATTTATTATTAATAGGTATAAGAGCTATAACTTACATAAATTTTAGTAATGCTATAAGGATAATAAGATTATTACGTTTTATATATCTCTATATTTATCGCATCTTTTATAGCTACTAGATATAAGGTGTTTCTTATTATTAAAAAAGGCGTATAGGCGCCAACCTAAAAATCTAATACGTAACTATATTATATATATTACTAAAATTAAGTATCTATTTTACTTTATTACTACTTTTAAGACTATAATTACCTAAAGTAATATTTAAAAGGATTTTAAGGCGCAAGTCTTGTTTCTTTTAACCTAAAAGTAGTAATATTAAAGCTTAATGTCCGCCTGCGCATACTATTACTACTACTAACACCCTAGAATTTAGGTCGCAACTAACGCTAGTTAAGGAGAAAATTTAAAGGCATCTAAATAGTTCCCTAATAAGCCTAGTAAAGGCCTTTAAAAAATTATAAAAGACATAGTAATAGTAGCGTATAAGCTAGTATTAGCGAAAAAGTAGATTACTAAGTTTTAAGCTACTAACGAGGCCGCTACACGATAGAAATTATATAAAAAAAAGTAATTATAGTAAGAAAAGGTCCTTATAACTACTAATAGCTAGTAACTAGCTACCTTAAAGGACTTTATAGCGCGTAATAATAATAAAAAAAGGTAAAGAAAAGTATACGCACTAATAAAGGCAAATTAACTTAATAGCACTATAAATACTATAGTAAGGCTAGGTATAATTCGCGCACGTATAAAAAAGAAGTAGAAGTAAATTCTAAGTATATTAACCTACTATAATTTCTTATAACTATTTATACGCATTCTGTACTATTGTGTAGAGTGTACATTTTAATGGGGTCTTGGCATTTCCGGCTACTCGCTTGTGGAGTACGTTACTCCTAGCATAACGCCCTTCTTATCTATATTATATATATAATAAAGCTTAATATTATATTAGCTAAGCTTACTGTGTCAGAGTTTAAAGTAGAGGCTATACTTTAACTAAAAGTTAGCTTAGTAGTATAAGTAATTAATTCCTATTACTTAATATATTAATTAGTTTAGTGTACGCTAAGCTACTTTTAAGTAATTTAAAAGCTAAAGTTTCTTATTATATCTTTTATAGTTAGTAAGTCTTAATTAGTAAGGCATCTAATATATAATTGGAGCTTATGCTTTTAGTATAAGTTAAAAGTATATTAGTTTTCTACCTTAGTAGTACGTAAAAAAGAGATACCTTAGTGTCGCAAAGTAAGCGATATATAGTTATAACTATATTAACTTATAATTTTCCTATAATTAAGCTATTTTTTTTAGTTTTAGCGTACCTATAGCTATAAGCATAGTCTTAATTAAGCTTATATTAGTAGAGTTATCGCATGGTAAAGTTTTAGTGTCGTTAAGGTGGGGTGATCGTTACGCCGTAGGGATCGTTACGCCGTCCACCTTGGTATCTTGGCGAGGAATATCATGGCAGAGTAAGCGAACGCGGGGTCACTGTGGCGTAGTTTTTCTTGTTTAAGAGGGCGCACGCACTGGTTTTTTTTCTACATTACACCTGGTACATCGGCCCCTACAGGCAGAGTTGTCAATAAACAAAACAAATAATATTTAAAGCTGACTTTTGCTTTATTTAACAATTTTATAGTATTATACTTTGTTTATTTAATTCTAATATACTGTAGAGATACTTTTATTTAAATTATTTATTTAAATTTTAAGAAGCTAGAGACTATAAAAAGTAACTTATATAGTAATTACTATAGCAACTTCTTCTACTTCTTTATCTTAAAGCTTTTAATAAGCGTTTCTTTATAGTACTTTACTATTACTATTAGGCTTAGAGGCTTAAAATCTATCCTTATCTATTGTTGCGTATAAATAAGAACAGCTAGTAGCTATAAGCTTATTTTATTATCCCTATAGGTCTATTATATTACTAGTACCTAAGAAGACTCTTTTACAGTCACTACTAGAGGCAGGAATTAAGAGTAAGTTAGATATAAGTTATAAAAGTTGTAGGTACTTTAGCTTTAACCTAAGCTAGTACTATATAGCTATAACGCCTATTTTAATTACTAATTATACTTATCCTTTACTATTGTAATATACTCGCGATTACTAGCGTTAAGTATAAAATTAATAGTGTTATTAAAGCTACTTATTAAGGGCTTTAGTAGTATAACTAGTATTATAGTTACGATGTTAATAGGCTTATAGGCTGCCTATAGTTGTAGAAACTACGCGTAGTAGTAGTTATAAACCTTAGATTTATGCTACTATAAACACTTATAGTATATCTTATAGCATAAATAAAGTACTTATAACAGCGTAGTAAATAAGTACTTTAAGTAACTTTTTAAAGTATTTAATCGCTTCTTCTTCGCGGCGCGTAGATCAATTAGTAAGTAGTTTTTAGGCGCCTTAGTTAGGGTAAAATTAATGTCTTTATAAGGCTTAAGGTAGGTATCTAGCTTATTAATTATAAATTTTAATATAAAAATTACTTTATATAGCGCACCGTAATAACCGCTTTTACTATAGCTTTAGAGGTACTTAGTTACAAAGTTAAGTCTTATTATTCTTATTTATTATAATAATAATAGAAGCTTATTACTATACGTTCGCGTAATACAGTTAGCTACTTTAGTCTCTACTATATAATAATTAGTATATCAGGTAATAGCTTTTAAATCTTAACTATATACGTAAGTATATTATAATAGCTATTTTAGCATATAACTATAGGCTTAACTAGCTTACGTATACTAATAGAGGTAGTACTTTAAGGTATCTCCTTTATAGCCTGTCGCTAATAGCGCATAAAAAGGCTATACTAATTTAGCGTATTAATATAGTTTATTATATTAAAGAAGACGCATAATAGTCTATCTTCTTACTACTTTTTTATATAAAACTCTTTCTTTTTTATATACTTGGGCTTATTCTCGTACGCGTTAGCGTTATAACTAAATATAATTATTTAGCTAATAAGATTAAGTATATATTAAGCGCAGCGGGGACGTTATTTAATACTAATAAAGTTATATATTATAGTAAGTTTATTAATAGTAGTGTTATTATTAGTAGCGTTATTAAGTATAAAGTATCTAAATTTATTATAATTAATACTAAAGTATTCTAGGATAGTAGTAATAGCGTTAGCTATAGCCTTGTTAAAGTAAGTACCTACGACTCATAGTAGCGCTATAGACAGATTAACTATTATGTCTTTATAATTAATATAGTGCGTAACTATAGTAAAGAAGCTACGTTTACTACTTTTAGTAGTCTACTTATTAAAGCTTACGTGCACTTTACTCTTTGCCTTTACTAATACGCGCACTACCTGCGGTTTTATATAGCCATAGAGCTTTATTATAAAGCTTGCTACGCTGTTATAAAAGCTCTATAGTGCTACTTCTACTTTAAGGTTAGTAAATTTTATTATTTTATAAAAAGCTAGTATTTTAAACTCGTAGAGGGCTCTATTATTATTAACTAGCTAAAATATAGCTACCTATTAAAAGTTATATATATTAAAGTTACTTAGTGCGTTAAAGGTCTCTATAGTAATTTTAAGGCAACCTTTAGTAATGAAATATAGTAATATTTAGTTAGATTTACGCGTAGGCTTACGAATAATAAGGCTATCTTTATAGACTTAATAACTAGATTTATCTTAGGCGAGGTATTATATAGTAGCGCTAGTTAACTTTATTATTTAGTGTATAGCTCGAGGGAGGTTGCGCGTATAGTAGTACCTACACATAAAGTAGAGCTGGTCTAGCTTATATATATGCTTCTTCCACACGCGATAGCTATGCTTATAGACTTAGCTAGTATTACCTTTTAGCGTAGTAAGTAGCTTTACTATTGTCAGATTGGAGGGGTAATCTGATGAGATGAAAAGATGATGATTGATTAAGATGAATTAAGGTACGAATTCTGTGTTAATTGTGTCCTCGTTTCCTAAGAGGTCTAGGACTCTGTCTTTTATCTTTAGGTTGCCTGCCTAGATATCCCTTGCTTTATTCCTTGCGTTATTCCTTGCGCGTTGAGCGAGGGCGGAATGCAAGGGCGGAATGTACGGGCGTAAGTGCGCCAGCCTCCTTGCAGATGCAAAGGGCCATGCAATCGGACACACCCCCTCAGCTTGGGCCTATCCTCAAGCTGGACCTTTCGCATTTGTCCATTATTCTAACTTAAAGCCCTCTATCCTCTGCTGTAGATACTGCAGGGCAACCTCTTAATTAGTAATCTTGTCTAATATATCTTTAAGTCCTAGTTTACTTAGAAACTTGCTCTATTTATTCATAGGCAGGGCCTTTGTAAGTCTATCTATGGCTATGTCCTTTAAGTATTAATAGTCTACCTTAATTGTTCGTAGTGCGACCTCTTGTCTTAGCTAATAATTATAGATATCTACATAATAGAGCTTAGTCTGCAACTTGGCAATTTCTTTAGTAATACGTCGGATTGTTTGCTAATTATTATAATTAATTATAATAAGGGAGTCGCTAAGGTTGATTTTCAGCTCCTTTAGTAATTAGGATGTGAATAGTGCCTCCTTAGCTACTTGCGATAGTGCTAGTAATTTAGCTTTAGTTATTAATGTAGTAACTATATCTTGCTTGTTTGCTTTCCAGGCGATTAGGCTACTAAATAGCTTAATAATGTATCCTTGCGAGCTCTTGCGATTAAGTATATTATTAGTAAAGGATGCGTCGCTTGCCACTTCTAAAGTATCTGCACCCCTAAGCTAAAGACCTAGTAATTTGGTATTAGTAAGGTAGAGGAGAACTTAGTCAGTAGCCGCTTAGTACTCTTTACTTAGGTTGGACAGGAATCGTGATAATTAGGAACTTGCAAAGGCGATATCTAGCTAAGATATAACTATAGTATAAAGAATTAATCTAACTTTACGCTGGTATCGATTAATCTTACCCTTACTAGCTAGTCCTGTCCTTAGAAGTAATTCGATTAAACCTATTAAGGTATTATAGCGAATCTCATGGTGATTAATAAGACGCGATATTTTGTTAATATATAAAGCTTATAAAAGCTAGATCTTTCTGCTTAAGTGGTCCCTAATAATTTTAATTCTTAGAAACTACTATAGGTCTTTGCCACCCGTAAGTGTAAATTTAGTACCTATTATTGCGAGAGCAGCTTTAGCAGCCTGCTTTTATAACTTATTGTAGGCAATAATAAGGTTATCTACATAAAAGAAGATGATAATGCCGTCTTTAATAAGGTAGCATGGCTCGTGGGGCACTGTTTCAAAGCTAATATTATGGAGCGTTGATGTGAACTCTCTTTGCTAGAGTAGTGGAGATATGCGCAGTCCATACAGTGCTTTATGTAGTTTGAGGACTGTGCCTGCTCGCGTGCCTGCTCGCGAGTAGCCGCGAGGCATTCTCATGTAGATTTCTCTGTCCAGCTTTGCATGGACAAACGCGTTGGTAACGTCGTGTTAGATAAGCTCTAGGTCAAGCTAAGCTACAATTGCTATAAGCATGCGGAATAATTATCCTATAAGTGTTACGGCGTAGGTTTCTTGCGAGGTAAGGTGCCGCTATTAATCGCCTTGCACCACCAGCCTTGCTTTACATTTCTGCAATTAATAGTGTTTGTTAAATTTGTAGGTATATACCCACATGCAGTTAAGGATTTAATAGCCTATTACCTTTACTAGAGCTACTACGACTTTACTCTAAGACTTCATTTCCTTGTGGCTCTGTAGATGGGAACGTTCTGCTTCCTTCCATATATCATAGAGTAGGTGATCTTCGAGCTTGTTTTGGCATGTGGGTGGCTCTAAAAGCACGCTTCGATGTAGCTTCTTACTTAATATAATTATTCGTCAAAGCTGCGCTTTATTAAGGGCCTTACTTTTGTATTTGCCGCTGCTACCAGCTTTAGTGCCTGCCATAAAGGCTACGGCCTATAGGCTTATTTGCAGCTGCCCTATTTACACTATTTAGGGTAGTATGGCTTAATCGCCTCCTGCTATTAATTATGCAAGAAGTATTATTAGTAGCGGCGTTAATAGAGGCGTTAGATATTCGTACCTAGCTCTCCTACCTTGCCTGTACTTAGAAGCTCCTTTAACCTCTCCCTCTAGCGCTTCACTAATTATCTTATCCTTAAAGAAGGACTTAGTGGCATGCTCTTATTAAGGTAAGGGAGATAACTCTACTAATCGCACCTAGGCCGCTATTTCTTCTAATATACTATGTATAAGGTTTTTTATTAGATCTTTAGTTTTGCCTAAGAACACCGTATCCTCGTTAAATATTATATCACGAGTACTAATTATCTTTACTAGAGAGGGAATCCATATTCTCTAGATGTTAGTTAATCTATAGCTAACAAGGTAGCTAATCTATGCTTTAGGGTCAAGCCTCTAAAGCCTACTTTTGCCGCGTTTTATATCGTTAGTTATCGTAAAGGCTTTACAGCTATATACTTTTAGGTAAGCTTAATTAGACTTCTTTAGTTAGGTAACAATACCGTTCTAAAGGGCTACTATCGTAAAGAACACTTTATATAGAGATCGCTATTAATTAGCGTAGTTTAGCGTTTAATTATATAAGTAGACTGTGGCTCAGGTAATCTTAGGCCATATCTACCAAGATAGGTTAGAGTTAAGTCGCATCGCGCGCGCTTTCTTCTTAATTACACCCCTTAAATATTCTACTCCTCTATTTTATACTTAAGTATTAGGTGCTAAAGGCTTAATCTTAATACCTTGCGCTATGCACTACTTCTTAATATTTATCTTAATAGAGAAGATCTTGTTATTAGATTTAATAATTTTCACCGTAACGTTATATTGCACTTTTATAAACTATATAAAGGTGCTAAGTAATTTAATAATTAAACGTGCTAGGTGGTTATCCTTAAAGTAGAAGTCCCATGCAAAGCTAGAGAATTAGTTAGTAATTAGCATTTAACTCTTCTCTCTTATTAAGCTATCTGCTTTATAGTCGTGAAAATCAATTACGACTCGCTCGCCGGGACCTTCTATTAGCTCCCTAGCTTGCCAGCGTATTTGCCATTTTAGTTTTGCTTTACCGCAGGCATTACACTTAATAGTAAAGAGGTCTTTAATCCTTACCCCCTTAGATTACTGCACGAGGTGTTCAAGGGCCTAAGGGCCTAAATAGCCTAGTCGTTAGTACTAGGTCCACGCGTCTGCCTTCTATAGTCTTTGTTTAGTGCGCGTGTTAGTTTTGTGGGTGGCATACGCAGCTTCAGTAGGTGTACTATCTACTAGCCTTATTCTGTGTTCTAACACCTATTGTCCATGTAATTCTTAAAGTTCTGCTAGCACAGTATTGTCTCTTCTCTTTAGAGTAGTTAGTTTTACCCTTATGTCCCACCAAAGGCCTTGCCTCCGGAGTAATCGGAACAATATAAGGTTACAGAGCAGATTAGGGCAATAGGCTATATTATCTAGCTATATTAATTAATTACTATTTACACTCTAAACGTTAAGATAGACGCTCTTGTATCCTTTAATCCATATTTATATATTTCCTGCCTATATAAAGTCTCCTGGCGCCGGTGGCCGGTATGAGATAAAGCGATTAATATTGTTAAAAATATGGCAGGTTGTGCCTAAATCAAGTATAGCTAAGCGTCGTAATAGGTACGTATTTAGGTTGGTGTAGAAGGATGCGGCGTTAAAGCTCGCTAGGATTTTAGTAATCTTGCGTCTATCTAGTCATTTATTATTAGCCTTAGTGATTCGAGGTGGAGTGGGAGTGTGTAATTGTTTAATTTTAGGTGCCTATAATCTAGCCTTTTTTATTCTTTTTAACTTCTCTTAGAAGTCGGTATCATGTTCTAGCCTAAGCTTAACTAGCTTTACTATAAGAGGGTTTAGTCTAAACTAGTCTGGCTGCTTATCTAGAAAGGCATAGAAATAGTCTTAAAGACTATAGCGTAGTTTATAAGCAGGGTAATAATTACTACTAACTACTATTAGCTTAAGGCTCTAAGGCGACTGCTTAGATCTAGTACGTTAATTATTATTTAGTTATTTATAATTCTAAGGTTGTCCCTAACTTTTAGATAATACTACTTTATCCACAAGAGAGGCGTCCCTGTCTGTGGCCTAGGTGGGTTCACCACCTTCAGCGAGAGATAACCCTATAGTAGCAAAAGCGCCCTTTTGTTTGCCCTTAATTAGGTGCTACAGAATTATGTAGTCTTAAAAGAGTTTTATTATGTGCTTTCGTAAGACAGCTTTATCTTTGCTTCTATATTGCTAAAAGGTCGTCACCTATATAGGTGTGACATGGACAACTGCCTTCATAAAGTCTTCTTTTACTAAGTCTAGCCTTTAAAGCTTTAGGACCTAATTAGTTTCTGCTTCTATGGCTGCGTAATCGTACTTAGAGAGCCATGTAGCCTATAATCTAGCTATTCTTATTGGCTTAAGCGCTTCTTGATACCTTATTCTTAAGCGTCTATATTTGTCTTAATAGTTAACCCTAATTATAATTATAAGGTTATTTATCTATTACTTAATTATTTCTTTAGGAATGCAGCAGTTGTTCTACAAATACACGAAGATTGTTAACTAGAGAAAAGTTACCACCTTATTAAGGTCTGCCTTTTCTTCCTAATAGGCTCGATCTATGACCTTATAGATCTTGAGCTATCCTTTATAGTAGTCGCTATTGTCTTTATATGCTTTCGCGCCTGCTAGCGATAAATAAGATAGTAACATTAGTGCGTTATTTAGGTTCGCATTCGTGTAGACAGCGTTTGGCTGGTAGTTGCCTATTAGCGGAGGTATCGGCATGACAGGTTTCTGCTTTGGTTTATCTGTTAGCGCTGGGTCGATAATATTCTAGACCTTAAGGAATTAGCATCTTGTTTTAAGCTATTTTAGCTATAGTGTGTAATTCGTGTAGTTAGTTAGGATTACTGTAGGATCTCTAAGGGTTAATAGGGCTATTGCGATTAGCTTAATTAAGGTAGTGTTAGTTAAGGCAGTAAGACTCTTAATTGTTAGATTAAAGGGGTAATCTAATAAGATGAAAAGATAATGATTAATTAAGATAAATTAAGGTATAAATTCTGTGTTAATTGTGTCCTCGTTTCCTAAGAGGTCTAGGACTTTACCTTTTATCTTTAGGTTGCCTGCTTAGATATCCCTTACTTTATTCCTTGCGTTATTCCTTGCGCGTTAAGCGAGGGCGGAATGTAAGGGCGGAATGCAAGGGCGTAAGTGCGCCAGCCTCCTTGCATATGCAAAGGACCATGTAATCAGACACACCCCCTCAGCATGGGCGGAATGTACGGGCGTAAGTGCGCCAGCCTCCTTGCAGATGCAAAGGGCCATGCAATCGGACAACTATACTATTTAATCTATTAAAGTTATAATTATAATAGTTACTAACTTAGCCCTCTTTAATGGTAGGAGCTACCTTTATTATCGCCTTTATTATTATATTAAAGCTAGCTATTAGCTACGTTATTAATACTTTAGGCCTATTAAGTATTAATTATAACTCCTAGGCAACGTTATTACTATTTTATAAAGTTTTAGGAATAGCTAGCTACATGTTTTAGCGTGGGAATGCTTGCTAGGGCGAAGCATCTAGCAGCGGCTTTAGCTAGGTTAGCGGCGTGTTTGGTGGCTCTGTAGGCGGCTCTATAAGCTATATAGATAGTGGCTTAGACGTACTATTGCGCTTAATTAGCTAACTATTAATACTTTAGCACGCATTTTATAAGGGCTTTAGCGTATAATAAAGACGTTTAAGCGCGGGTTTAACTGCCTTAGCAGGCCTATAGTTTTATTTTAAAGGCATAATAGGCGTAAAGGTGTATAAAGGCGTCCAAAAAATAAGCTATCCCCCGCACTGTCAAAATCTGCCACAGGCGGACTTCTTGCTAGTGGCCAATCGGACGATAGCTCCGATTCTGCATGAACACCGAGATTTATGAAGCTTGGCTGTAGATTCTTATACAATCTGCATTTTTACTCGTACTTAACTTAAATTACTTAATAATTGAGCTCTTAGTGGTGTCAATTAACTTGATTGTTTGCAGTCGGCGGAGGTGCTCCTGCCAGCACTCAGGGCGTACTTCAGGCCTACACATAAGCAGTTGGCAGAGACTACACCCAAAGCGCGTTACGCGGAGTACGCTGAGGAGGTCGAGGAGACTGTAAATTGCCTTGAACGTGACCCAGAGCTACCCTGGGAGGCTGAGACTTGTGCTGGCGTCGCCCACGCTCCGCACAAAGTACACAAGTCTTTGCCTGTTTATACAGGTTTGCGGAGCGATGGGAGCTCTCCTCAGCGACAACGACGTTGTCTGATCTCTTGCACTTTGCTCCTGCGTTGCAGAGACGCGTCCCGCGGTCGAAAAGCTGCTTAATGAGGTTGTATAGGAACCTTTTGTGGCCGCTCCTTTTAGCGGCGGCAGCGTTAGAGTATAAGGACAGCCTATACGCGTTGTTAAGCGTCAGGTCAAGCAGAAAGTAGAGCAAAGGTCGCCAGGTATAACGCTTAACTTGCTAGGTTAAGTAATACGCCTTTGTCTGATTAAAGCGATTAACCTTAGTTTTATAATAATTGTAGTCGTTAATTATCTGCGGTATGCCCAGCAGCCTCACAGGCTCGTTGCCAAAGGCTTTTTCAAAGATCCCCTTGTTGTTTTGGCTCATTTTGGAGCGTCGGCGGAGCTTCATGATGACCTGGATCGCTGGTGGCGACTATCGTCAGCGTGCCAAGGCCATACCGTGTTTTATCAGATGACGCACAGCCATCACTTGGCGCACGCTCACCGCCAAATTTTCGACTTCTTCACCCTCTCATAACTACACCAATATGGACCCAATTGAGGCTGCGTTAGAGTCGCTAAAATCGCTGAATCCTGGAGAAACACCTAATTACACTACAGTTACAAAAAAGTATAGTTATAATTAAACAACGCTATTAAAGCGCCACCACAGGGTTTAAGGCACCTATACTTAGCAAATTAATAATATACACCTCCTTAACACCACGCAAAAGAAAGCTCTTATAACTTATATTAATAACCTTTACTAACAAGGTCTACCGCCTATAAGATAAATAATATAGAATTTCGCCTTAGAAATAGCTAGAAGAACTGCTAGAAAATGCTAGGTTAACTACTTTATTACTCGACATCGTATTAACCTTATATTATATTAGAGCTCTAGTATGGACGCGTCACGGCATAAAGCTAATTTAGCATTTAAATATAGCCTCTACTTTAAGCTTTTAGCGCAGAAGATCGAACAGTATAACGTAGAACTGCAATATATATATAATATAGATAAAAAAGGCTTCTTAATTAGGGTACTATTAAAGATAAAGCGCATCTTCTCTCGCCGAAGATATAAGGATAGCGGAGTAAAGTAAGTTATATAAGATAGCAATAGAGAGTAGATAATAATAATTATATATATTTACGCTAACAGTAGTGCTTTTACGCTAACCTTAATTTACTAGGCTATTTTTAGTAATATACAGGACTTATAGCTTTAAGATTTTAACCTATAAGAGTATAACTGTTTCTTTACTTCCTTAGCTAGTGGATGGACGAATAACAAGATTAGCATATAATAGCTAAAACAAGTATTTAATCGCGAGACGAAGGTAAAGGCGCGTTACTCCTAGCGTCTCCTTATCCTTAATAGCCACGGCTCCTATATAACGATAGAATTTATTAAGTATTATAATAAGAATTAAATTCTCCTGGCTATCTTTCCTCCTTACGCTACCTATAAGCTAGCGCATATAGTCACCGCCCACATAGGGTTGCCGCCCACCCCACCAAAACACGACACCTGCACAAAACACGCGATATCTCTCCACAACGCTTATTAAAATAGACCCCCGCGAAGAATCTATACAATTAGCTATTAGCGATTTTAATGCTGGCGTTTATCCAAGCCTACGCGCTGTGGCAAAAGCCTACAATATCTCTTAATCTACCCTACGTGGCCGGCTAGGTGGCGCGACAAACAGCGCAGTCTGCCATTAAAATCAGCAGCGATTAACTCCTCTACAGGAGGACTTCCTAGTAGAGTGGATCCTCGAAGAAGACGCGCGCGCCTGCCCTCCCTCCCACGCTCGCGCCCGAGAAATGGCCAATCGAATCCTGCGTATGAATGGCGACAACCAGCCTGTAGGCAAGCTCTGGATCTCACACTTTATCCGCCGACAGCCACGCATCGCCTCAGTAGTCGGCAGAAAGCTAGAGGCTCAGAGAGCTGATGCAGCGACTCCAGAACAGGTGCGTGCCTTCCTAGAGCTCTATGAGCAGACTAGACGGCGGCTCAACGTACGGGCGGAGAATACCTATAATATGGACGAGACCGGCGTTGCCCTAGGGGTATGTACGAACACTAGAGTACTCTCTAGTAGTCAGAAAAAGAAGGCTTATATTCGCTCTCTAGAGAATCGCGAGTGGGTCTCTATAATTAAGTCTGTATTAGCAACAAGGCAGAAACTACGCTGCGCAGTTATCTTTAAGGGCTAGAGCCTACAAACAACCTGGTTCCCCTCGTCCTACGTACCTGACTGGATCTATACAACCTCAGAGAACGGATGGACGTCAAATGCGATAAGTGTTGAGTGGCTGCAGCGCATATTTCTACCTGAGATGGCTGTAGGTAATGGCTAGTACTAACTCCTTATTCTCGATGGCTATAGTAGCTATATTAATATTAAGTTTCTCTAGCTTTATAAATAGTATTAAGTTAAACTCTTATACCTACCTGCGCATACCTCGCACGTCTTATAGTCGCTAGATCTTGCTCCTTTCTCTGTTATTAAGTCTAGTTACTAACGCCAGATCTAGGAGCTCGCATCGCTTAACAATGCTACGCCTGTTAAGAAGGAGCGCTTTATCGCCTGCTACTATTAAGCTAGGGAGGAAGGCTTTACAGAGCGTATAATTCGAGCTAGCTGGCAGGCTGCTAGTATCTGCCCGCTCAACATCAATCAGGTACTCAGCTCGTCGCAGCTCTCTCAGAGGCCTACTACGCCTACGCATCAGCAGCAGCCTCAGCAGCAGCCTCAGAGCTTCTTCTCTACTCCTCAAGGCCCTAGAGATCTATACTTGGCTCAGCGCGAGGTGCAGAGCTGCGAGAACCTAGGTCGCAAGACAAGACTTCTCCTGCAAAAAGCAGGTAAGGCGCTACCAGCTACAAATACTCGAGCTGCAAGGCTTAAATCAGAGAAAAGACGCCTTAAATAGTAGCTAGAGACTACTAGCTCTTAGCGTCCTCGAAAGCGCGTTTGAGTAGATCTAAATTAACGCTTTATAGAGGTAGAGACTATTAGGGAGGCGATGCGCGCAGCTGAGGCCTTAGCAGCTTAGCAAAGTAGATATACTATAGAGGGAGCTATAGAGACAGTAGCAGTAGCTACAGCAGCAGCTACTCTACAGTCTATGTGTATTACATGGCAATTGTAATAGGCGTTGTTGAGAAATCGCGTGTTTTGTGCAGGTGTCGCGTTTTGGTAGGGTGGGCGGCAACCCTATGTGGGCGGTGACTATATGCGCTAGCTTACTCTCTAGCTACTTAATGTTTGCCTTTTTAAGCCTCTCTCTAGCGCATACTCCACCAAACTCTTAGACTTTATGTATAGCTATTAAGGCCTTACCTTTATTATAAAGCGCGACTTCTTTTGTATATTCTATCGCGCCTAGAATACAGCGTTTAAATATAAGATAATTATTAAGTCCTTTAAGGTCACTAGCCTCTCACTATTAAACGCAAAGGTAGTGTTACAAAAGTTTTAAAAGGTAAAAGTAGAGAGGCTATTATCCTCTAAAAGTAGCTTATTAGTACTTAGTACTTTAGATTAGAGAAAGATAGAGCGCTTGCTGCGCGAGGTTATTAAAAATACTTATTCTAAATACTCGCAGCAGCTCTTTTAGATAATCTATTATATAGCTATGTAGAAGTAGCTTCTCTAGCACGAAAATAACCGCCTTAAAGAAGCTCTTATTAATAAGAGAAAGCAGCGATAGCGTAGCAAGCCTTTACTACTTAAAGCACTGCTAGAGTATAATAGAGGCGCTGTTCTCTAGTCGCCCGCCAAAGTCTAAGACGCCCGAGATAGGCAGGCGCAGAAGGATGCCGACGAGCAGTTACAACAACAATAGAAGGAGGAGAAACTTGCTCTACGAAAGCAGCAGAAAGAATAGAAACAAGCCATGCTTAAGGAGAGGAAGCGTATGAGGCTTGCCGCCAAAGAAATCCGCCTCCAGGAGCAGCGTAGCAAGGCTACTGCGCGTGAAGAAGCACGTATTACACGCAAGGCCAAAAAATAATTCTAAAAAGATATATAATTATCCTAAAGGGGTACAAGACGTTAGCTAATTACTTTTGCTACTCTATCTCGTCTATATAAAGCGCCTAACATTACTAAGGTCGATTTCTCTTCTATTGTTAATGAGGAGCCTATACCCGGCCCTAGCACGCGCACAAGAAATATACGCCTCCTACAGAGGTTTCGCATGTAAATTATTATAAGCAATCAATTGTTCAAGCTCTATAGACCTCTCCACTAGAAAATCTCGCGATAATAGCTCTTATATAGAGCTCTACAGCCTCAAAAGCAGTGGGTGTGGGCATCCGGAAATCGTGCGCCAAGTGATGCCCGTGCGTCATCTAATAAAACACGGTAGTGTTGAGACGACAAACTTACGCTCTGCGACGGTAGAGGCAAAAAGGACGACCTGATTGTCTCTCCACGCTGCCTGTAGGACTTCTCCGCTCTTTGACAAGTCCTATCTGATCTCTCCCCACTCCATGTGCTTTGTAAACTGCGTTTTCAGACGCATAAGGCTGCTCGAAAAGCGCTCCTTTGCCACCTTCTGGCGGGCGCGCCCTTTGACGCTGACGTCCTTAGCTTGCAACTCCACGCGCGCAGCGTCTTTAAAAGTCTCTTTAGTCGTTGTCTTAGTTGTCTAGACCGTCCCTGCGCAACCCACGCCTTGCCGCCGCAGGTATTTAAGCATGGGTATGGTGTTGAATAGATTATCGTCCCACACAATGTGGAGACCCGACAGAAAAAGGCGCTAACTATTAGCGTCAACGGCGAGGACGAGAGCGACAGGTACTAACTCTGTGGGTGTAAAAGCCTGCGCGTCAGCGTTAGTAAAGGTTAGTAAATTAATAGGGCCGCGGCCTTTGCCTCTGGCATAAAATAACTAGTTTAGAACGACTTTATCGTTTGCTAGATACTAGATTTTAAAGCCCTTAGGTGTAGGCTTTGTCTTAATAATTACCACCTCGCTAGCACGTCTAGTAAATCTGGTAATAGCCTCGTCGACGCAGAGGTGCTTGCCAGGGCGCTAGTACTGCAGAGAGCGCGCGCGGAGGAGCTCTGAGAGATCCCACACCCTGCCAAAAGGTGACTGAAAAGTCTGACTAACTTCCGCAGTGTATAGGTAGCGATCTAGCTGGTGCCAGCGCGTACAGCCCATGAAGTCGTTGAGCTTGTGAGTAGGCGCGTTTTTGTGACCGCGACTCCAATATTCTGCCAGCGACGGCTCTCTGTGGACGGCCATATATACGACAATTGCAAAGTACGTATACAGCTCTCCTGGCGACGTAGGTTTCCAGCCTCTCGCGGAGGGCAGCTGAGGGTGCGCATAAGCAGCGCGATCGTTGGTAAAGTGTGCGATCTGCTCCATAACCTCGGCGTCGAAAAACAAGTTAAAGAGGGCAATTGGAGAGCCTCTGTCAGTACCCTTAGGTAAATCAGCGACTCCAAAAGTACGTAGGTTGTTGATTTTGAGAGGTCTCCATTGCGGTGGCGGCGTGGACGGTAAGTTAGGTAAAACACCTCGTTTTTGTGAGTATTTTGTGTATTTTACGAAGTCAGGATTGTTGCTAACGATAGACGCAGGATTTGGCATGTTTGCATGTGCTAGCAATTTTAAAAGAGGTCGATTTTAGCTATAAAATAAAAATTGCCGTTATCACAATTCAAATTTGGTGTTGAGATCGACTAGACGCTGATTGGCGCGTCGTTTGTGGCAGATTTTGACAGTGCGGGGGATAGTCGCTTGCAAAATCGGCTTCTACCCAAACACACTGGGGGAAACATTACCCCGCATTACGGAACAGGGGGTTAGCCCCTTGCCTTCCCAAATACAGTATAGCATTAAGCAAGCTCTCAACACATAGCTGTAACATTAGCCAAGCTTATGCATGTGAAACTTTGGCAGGTGAAGTGCCTATCTTATAATATAGTATTTTACCACTCTATTAATGGAGGCCTCGCTGGAAGTTTTAACATGCATCTTAGTTATAATAAAAGCTAGAATACAACTGTAATTATAAATTTAACAGAAACCAAGGATTAAAGCAGATATAAGGTTAACTAATTATCTAAAGGACTAAGATACATTACGTTAAATAAAGATAATTTAGAATTGGAATTAATAACCACCTAAGAGGAATAGATATAAATAATTAAGGGTGGTAGGCAAGAGCAGGAGGGCGTTTAGATGCAGAGTTGTTTTAACGAGTCTGCCTCGACTCTAGCAGCTTCACTACGGCCTCGTGCTTAGCTGGGTCTGGCATTAATAGCAGCGACCAACCGTCGCTGTCCTTCAAGTCCGCCTCAACGACGTTCCGCTCGACTAGTAGCTTGACTACCGCCTCATGCCCTTGCTCCGCCGCCCACGACAGCGGCGTCCCACCGTCGCTGTCCTTCGAGTACGCCTCGACGTCGTCCCGCTCGACTAGTAGCTTGACCACCGCCTCCTGCCCTCCATATGCCGCCCACGACAACGACGTCCAATCCCTGTGGTCCTTCGAGTCCGCCTCGACGTCGTCCCGCTCGACTAGCAGCTTGACCACCCCCTCGTCCCCCCTCCATGCCGCCAACGACAGCGGCGTCCGACCGTTGCTGTCCTTCAAGTCCGCCTCGACGTCGTCCCGTTCGACCAGCAGCTTGACTACCGCCTCGTGCGCTTGTTCCGCCGCCATCGACAGCGGCGTCCGACCGTCGCTGTCCTTTGAGTCGACAAGACTCACTTTTTCTTTCACAATCCAAGAAAGAAGCTCCTCAGACAGATGCAGCAGCCCTAACGAGGCTGTCAAATGTAGGCCTGTCACCAGTTTCGGGAAACGCTGGCTGTATCCTGCGTATGTATAGCCAGATATCGATCTGGTCTGAACAGCACAAGCCACCAAGTGATCCTCCTGAAGCAGACACATGGCTAGTCCGGATACCTTCTCTTAGACAGTGGCTGCATGTCCTCCCCAGTACCGAGCAGAGTAGTCCAGGAATATGTTCTGCTCAAGCCTGCTTTCGAACTCGGCATCGCTCGGACAGCTACCGCTCCTGAACGTCTTGAAGCAGAGGTACGTAAGACACGTGGACACAATGTCGTGCTGAGCGCTGGGGTTCCATCTCTCCCGGATGCCATTCGAGTAGTCTTGTGTGGTGTAGTGGACGAGACGGATGACATTGCTCTCCTCGTCCACTGTGACAAGGCCAGCACACACAGACACGATGTCCTCGACATCATAAATGTTGTCCTGATTTAATTCCTCGTCCTCTGGCTTCACTGCGAAGGCATGGCAGAGCTCTCCGGTAGTGAGCGGTCTTTGCGCATACGATATCCAGGAAAGAACAGTCTTTGCTAACGCGCTGTCTTCGCGTAGTTGACCATCTATTCTGGCAATTGCTTTGCTATACGCGTCGTCGAGCGCTCCAGAGCCTGCGGATAGGTTGTTTAGCGTAGAGATGACTTTGGCCTTGGTTCTTTTATCGAGAAGCGAATCGACATGCAGACCAGCAAGAAGAAACCTAGCAGCTTTGTAAGCTAATAGTTCTTGAAAGCGGTATGCAAGAAACTCACATGCCGTCCACCGCTTCCACAATCTTGTTCTGGACGAGTTCCTGAAGATTGTCATCGCGTCGGATGCATCCTGGCAGCCGTTTAATTTGGCCAGCCACATATCGTTTCACGTCCGCGTCGTCTGCGCGCACCTCTAGCTTGGGCATGCCTTTGAACTCTTCGACGACTTCGACGATGTCCGGAATAAATCGTGAAGTGGCCATCAGACGCAAGCCTGTTTTGCTTTGCAACTCGCGGAGCTTACTCAGAAGCTCTCAGCGATTGTCATGAACACATTCGTCTAGCGCGTCTATAACAACGTACATCCTCGAGTAGTCTACCAGCACCGATTGCAAAGAACTAAGCGTTTCCTCAACTGACGGTCTCGTCCGTCGAACTTCGTGATGATCGTACAGACTCTACAGGGGCTTCGCAATCGATGGTCGGTCCTGCACCAGCTGCTTCAGCATCGCCGCAAGCAGACTGGAAGTGGTTTGATTCGTCTGCCTTTTGTAGTTGCAGTATACGTACGCGACTCCCACGTCAGGAGTTTGCACGGTCTTCTGGAGATGATCCACCGTAATCGCTGCCATCATCGTCTTGCCAGCTCCAGGAATACCGGGACAGAATAGCGTCTGACTTGTACCACTGACCCAGTCGGTGAACTCGGGGGAGTTGAGGAACCATAAGCCCGTTTCTTCTTGCCTGCGCGCAATGAAGTCGGATTGCTGAGCAGGAAAGTCGGCCGAAGATAGCCAGTCCATGATGAGGCAGTGCCATTGACGGTCTTGGTCTTGCTGTATGGCATCGACGCCCACCTTGATGACCTTGTTGTCGTTGTGCATGGAAGTCATACGGCTCTCGATCGCTTGGGACAGTTTACTGCAGGTGTGAGCAAGGCTGCCTCTCCGTGACTAGGAGGATACAAACAAGTGGTCCATTTGCAGCGCAATCTGCACGAGCGACTTTAGCCGCTCTATTCTCACCAGGATGCCTTCAGCATCCTCTTTGATGTACTTCCACAGGAGAGTCTTCGCCATCTTCTTTAGTTCGTGTCCACTCGATATCTTGTCCTTAGCTGCTCCAACGCAACTCGGTGCTGGTAGACGAGCCCGTCCTTTCCGCCCAGCTCTCGGACCTTTGCGTGCCATGGTTCGTTCGAGCTCTCATCAATGCGGGACAACAGAGTGACAAGGAGACTCGAGAGATTCGATGTTTCGGTCGTGAACTGGCTGCGCTCTGTCGAGGCGTCCTTGGCATCGCGCAGGCACTCACCAACCTTCGCCGTCAGTTGCAATATGGCGATAATGCTGGCCGTGACACTGAGCGGGTCCATGGTATGGCCAGTTGCTGCGACAAAAGTGGCTGAGACCGCTCTCCAGGATGCTGCAGTTGAAAAGGCTCATGGGGGGAGACGCAGCGCATCGGCTTCTTTAAGCAGTGGGCAGCGGGCAGCTGAAGGGTGCTGTCGGGCTGCATGCACCCCGCCCCATTTCTGGCAAGGCATCGGCGCCGTGTCTCTTTCTCGAGTGTCCTGCTGGGAGGCGCCGTCAAAGGCCGGGTACATGTAACAGTGGCGCAAAGAGATGCCGTGTACAACGATGTTGTGAGAAGTGTCGGCAGCTGTCGCTGTAAGTATACCGTATGTATCGTGAAGAGCGGCTTGCTGAGTACGGTAGCTGCGGATGCCCCGCATGCTGCAGTGTAACTGTTACTTACGCCAGCACCTACAGTCCGCGGTGCGCGACCTGGAACTCAAAATACAAGAAAACATCGACCGTCTCAATCCTCGCAAGCTAGAAACCCTCAAAAACCTCCGTGCTGTTTGTCCTGCGATAGAGGAAGCCAACCAAGACAGCTGTGTCAGTGAATATCTGAAACAACTGATTATCAGCAAGTTTTTCCCTACCCCCACTCCGCTCTGGATCGTCTGCTAACATGTTGCTTATAGAAGAGGCGATGAAACGCAGTGAAAAAGAAGACTTCGAGATTCGCTTCGAGGATAAGGGAACCGGTGCCGATCCACTCACGACGGCGAGATTCTTCAAGCTTGTATCTCATTCGGAACCCATATGTGTGCGGGAGAGTAAGGAGGTGAAAGGCGAGAGGACGGCTGCGCTGCTTGATTTGCAGACGCGGTATATAGAGGAGTTGGGAAACAAATGAGTGAAAGCAAACTTTGCCGTGTTGTGTAGTAATGGAATATGGCTGTGGTGCGAGAGCCAACGCTTTCGGGAACATGTACCGAGAGAGAGAGAGAGAGAGAGAGAGAGAGAGAGAGAGAGAGAGAAGAGATTCCTGGATGGTTCAACATTGAGTTAAAAACGTCTGTTCTTTCTTCCGAGCTCCCTGTATGCATTATAGTTGGAGAATAAACCTACGGTGATCAGTGTGTGCGCGGCCTTCAGTTCCACCAGGCAAGGATTGCGGTGTGAAAAGCCAATAAAAAGCCTGCCTACATAAGCGGCCGTAAGGTACCGAGACAGTACTCAACCCACTGCGAGAACACAGAACGGTAAACCGATTGGTGGGAGAGGACATTCTTGAATGGGGATGGGGAGGTACTCCAACACGCTAGCTTGATAGGAACTAGCACTTGAGGCGCATTCATGCTCATCCGTGATTGCTCTCACCCCCAGGCCCAGGTTCTGCGGAAATCAATTGTTTGGAAGAACTTGAACGAAAACGTTTCTGTTCGGTTGTATGTTCTGCAAGTATCTCAGGGTTGATTTACATCATCAAAGTTGCGCTGCATATTCAATGCGTTCAGCGCTTCAGTGATGTAACTGGGAATCTGCGCGCTCCCCACCTTTACCGCTCTGGCAGAATTCCAAAAAATACAACTGCGCGCGCGCTCCAGAACCCACAACGATCATGGGGCGAAGACCTAATCCCTTGATACTGGAATTCTTCGAGCGCGGGCCAAAACTCGAGGACGCCAGCAATCGGTACCAGCATACGTGCAAATCTTGCGGTGAGAAGGTAAGCCCAAGAATCGGTGTAGCCCACCGCGTTTTCGTTTTCCCCACCCCGCAACCATCAGAGAAGAAAACATGGAATGACGGAGAGCTGCTGTTAGTTCCCAAAGGGCCGTATAGATAGCCTCACGAACCACCTCGTGAAAAAATGTCCCGCGCTTCCTCTCCGCGACCGGCAGCGCGCCCTGCTGCAGATGCACGAGCTGCCCGATCTCCCGCTCGCCCAGCCCGCAACAGCGCCTATGCAGAGCAGCCAGCCCATGAACCTGCCCTTCGCGCCCTCGAAACAGGGGCTTTCGGCCCTGGAGACGCTCGCTGAGGTATCGCGACAACATCTCAATCTGTCTGGCAAGCGCGTGGCGCCGAAGCAGCAAGAGCAGCAGCAGCCCAAGACGCCGCCCGGTCAGCAACAACAACACACGCCGCACCAGGCGCAGCAGCACCCACAACACCAACATCAAGTTCAACTTGGGCACTTTCCAGATCATAATCAGGGGCTTTTTGAGGAGTATTTGGTGCACGACGACCGACCAGACGGCGATTTGAGCGCAGTGCCGCAGGGCCTGGACATGTCGCATGCGCCTGCGCTACCGTCAATATACCAATTCAACGGACCGCTACACAATTCTCCGACAGGGTCGCCGCATATGGGCGACATGCCCATGTCTAGCTCTGCGTCCATGGCCCAGATGGTCCCCTCGCTGGTCATGGCTGCGTCGCAAGCAAACGATCTGCTCCCACTCAATGGCGGTCTTGCGCTGGACCCAGACCTCAACATGAACATGGCCAACGCCGGCATGTCCGTCTTCAGTTCCCAGCCGCGACATTGGCACAACAGCACAATCGATCCGATGCTCCCAGACCAAATGAGCAAGCCACTTACCTTGGACGAGAATGGTACAAAAGCGTCGTCGCAGCCACGGCCGATAGCAATCAACCCGAACGGCCCACAGACGCACTTTGGCACCGACTTCAGTGTAAACAACAAGTCTATCAAGCCAAAGGTACGAGGACGCTTCTCGGATACGAGGCGGAAAGAAGTGCAAGAGGTGCGCAAACGCGGTGCCTGCATTCGATGTCGCATGCTGAAGAAGCCTTGCTCTGGCGACAATCCATGCAGCACGTGTCAAAATGTTGAGAGTGCGCGCCTGTGGAAACAGCCTTGCATACGCACGCGGATAGCCGAGGAGTTCAATCTCTACTCTGCCGGTCTTCACGCTGTATTGTCCTTCCACGCCGTCTCCCAGGCCAAGGGCCAAATACGACTGAGCCAGGTACCTGGTCGAATAGAAGCGACTCACTTCCCGGATTCAGACATCGTTGCGACCTTCACGCCACTAAAGTGCATCACACCGAGTGAAATCGATCCCGCTATCGGAGTCGCAGTTACCGCCTCTCAAATCGAGATCATTGACACAGAGGACGTTATAAGCGACAAGCTAGATTCATACGTAAAGCAGGTCGTGCCTTCATTCTTCGAATCGGAGGATTCTTCTTTCATGAAGACCACTATAAACACTGCGTGCAGCATCAGCTCGGCGAATTCGGACAATCTCCTTACCAAGGTGTTGGAGCTGTGGAACTTGACACAGATTCTCAATTCGCCTTCTCTGCACTGGCACTTTTACTCAAACCCTTCTCTTGCCCCAACATTGATTCCACCTACCATTGCCTCTACCAACTTGGAAACTTTGAACCGAGTTCCCATCTCAAAAGCTCACAACGAACTATCCTACGACCTGATCAAGTCCCAGCTTATGGGCGCAACGGAGAAACGCGCGGCATGTCTGGCCCGAGTGGTCATGAACGACCTCGAGCGGCGTCTCCTCCAGCGTCAGCAAGCCAATCCGTTCGAGACCTTTTTGGTCGCCGTGGTACTCCTAGCTTGTGTTGAGCGCATATGCTGGCTCTTCCGGACGTGGGATGACCACGAGACATCGTCCGCGACCGCGGATCCAACCTTGGCGATGCAGCCAAGTGTGGTCACGACGGACGATAACCTCGCGCAAGCCCTCACGTCCGTGCCGTCAGACGACATTGACAACCATAACCGCAACCCCAGATGGCCGCTCGACAAACCTCCAGCGTACTACTCGCAGCAAGGCGAGCGCTTCAGCGACATCTTGTTCATGTTGCTGAAGATGCGGGGCGTGCCGCCGAAGCCTGAACCGAGATCTACGGATGGTGTGTTGGCCATCTTTGGCGACGGCGGCGATGAGAAGGTGCGCGAGTGGTATGAGGGCATCGGTGTCACGAATGAGTTACTGGCTGAGAGAAGGGGTGCGCAGTTCACCGGCGTGGATCCGAAGGAGTGGGAGCTGAAGTACGTGGGCAAGATCATTGCTGGACTATGAGTGTGACCGGGTGTCTGCGTTGAAATTTCGATGCCAAGGGCTTTTCATGAAGGAATGGAACACTCATGGGGGTGCCTGGTGCAACATGTGCGGCATATGAACTTCTTTACTGGGAAGAGATTCAACGGCATGGAAAGATGGGCGGTATCCTGATTTTACGAGCAACGAGCGGATGATACCCAAGACTTCAGCAAACCTATGAATATATTCTTGAAACGTTGACCCAGACCTCACGGTGCACATGGCACGGTCTTATTACAAGAGAAAAATTCATAATGCGCTATCCAAGATACAACTACCAATCGAAAACACTTCTCTACCGCTCTACTCATCCAACACCCCAAACTCGTCCCCTACCAAATCCACCAACCCCGCCAGTTCACCAAACACCTCCGCATCACCCCTGCCCACCTTCATCGCCCGCACAACCAGCGGATACAGCCTATGCAAATGCTTCTTGTACCTACTCCTCACGCCCTCGGCATCCGGAATAGCCGCAGGCTCACTCTCCAATCTTGCCAACCCTCTTAGTACAACCAGCAACTCGCGCCTCTGGGACTCGGGCTGCGGCATCCGGCCGCGCAACGGGTGGTCCGCAATATACGTGCGCAGCGGGAGCGCCGCGCGCAGAATGAGGTACGGCGCGGCGGCCTGCGCGAGTTTGATGCGCGTAGGGCGCTCACCGGGACTACCGTCGTGGTGCGCGACGAGGGCGAAGAGTTCGGCGAGGCAGGCGTAGGCCATGTTTGGGCGGAAAGTGGATACGGGTTCGTTGGTGCGGCCGAGGCGCATTTTGTAAAGGTCTACTAGCGGGGCGGCGATCAGGTCGGGGATTTCGCCGGCGGCTGGGGCGTGCAGGAGTGAGGTTTCGAAGAGGTTGCGCGTGTAGGTGCGGCGGATGGCGTCGGGGAGGGAGGGTGAGCCGAGAGGGTGCGTAGTGAGGGAGCGGAGGGTGGTGAAGGCGTCGATGTCGAAGGTTTCGTCTTTGAGGAGGGTGGGTGGGTAGGTGGAGAGCTGGGCGCGGGTGACGCCGTTGATTATGGCGATGATTTGGGCCCAGAGGGATTTGAGCGGGTCGGGTGAGAGCTTGTTGATTTGCGGGAGTGTGGGCGAGAGGATGGCCACGGCGGTGGAGGTTGCTTTTTGCCAGATTGTTGGGGGTTTGCCTTCGCGGTGCCAGAGATACTTCTCCCGAATGGGCTTCTCCAGGCTGGTGAGAACGGAGAGGAAGGCGCCGTCTGTGTAGATGCTTTCATCGGAGACGTGCTTTAGGACTATGGTTTGCACCAAGGACATTGATGCTTTTGAAAGCGCGACAAAGGTAGGTCCACGTTTCTCGGTGTTTCCCGTGTAAGGGAGTGTAGCGAAGTTGCTGAGGGTTCGCAAGAGGAATTGAGGAAGACCTTCACTCTCGGAACGAACCGACGAGAGGCATTCGATGACTCTAGTCTGGAGGGTCGTCATAGAGTCGACATCTGATGAATAGGGTACTTCATCAGATTCTATTACGCAAGCCTCAAGGTTGCGTAGCATCTGGATAAGGTCTTCAGGTTTCAGAGAATCATCTATCAATCGATAGATAGCTTTAAAAGCTTCTGCGTAAGCAATGAAGGCTTCCTGGTTGTCCTCGGGTGTCTTCTTCCATAGTTCGCGTCGCTCGAAATAGCTCGTCCAGACTGTTGCTGTCTTAAGTGAAGACGCCAACCCCAATGAGTGGGCATTCTTTACTCTTGAGAGCACTTCAGTGATTGTGTCGAAGACAGGTGCACCAAGGGCATGGGAGCCACAGTCGAAGTATTGCTGAAAAATATCCAAAAGATCGGCCCAGGCATTCCCGAAGCTGCTCGCGTCTTCTACTTTGTCCAGGTACAGAGCTATTGACTTGCTTACTGAAGCGAGTACAGTTTTTGTTGTGTCGTTCCACGCGCGGATCTCGTCATCTACGTTTGAAGAATCCGTCCGTACCCGACTTTGGACGCTGAGGTTGGCCTCCACCGTGCTGAAAAGCACGCTGCGAAGACACAGCATCCACGCGTCGCGAGACAATCGATCGACGTAACTTTCGAAAATGCGCTGAATCGTTTGAATTGAAGTATTGCGGAGCTCTGCACGCCGGTCTGTCGTTACAATCGACAAACTCATGAGGACAAGGAGCCAGAGCGCGGATGTTGCACCCTCCTCTGCCCTTCTCTGGATGACATGCTGCATCGATTCCTTTTCCCCGGTATTATTGACTATAGTCGGTAGTTGTGATAGATCGCTCCGCGCATGAAGGAAATCGGACGCATTCCAGAAGAAGGTAACGGCCTATTATGTTAGATAAGAATTCCAATACAAGTGCAACGTACTTACAGTCAGCGACATGTTCAAGTCCTCTTGCTGACATGAAAACTTAAGCAATAGCTGGAGCAGTGTTGATAGTGAAGTGTCTGGCACAGCGGCAAGGAAGTCAGAACAGACAAGCTGAATCGTGCCAAACGCCGTCCGAGCCAGTGTTTTCGACACCACTTGGACGGTGCCTGAGAAAGGATCGGAGGGATCGGAACCTGAGCTACTACCAATAGAGTGTGAATCAGATGCGAAAACACTCAGTAAGCTGTCGAACACGGATACCCATCCAGCAACTAACGACTCGCCACAATGTTCAATCACGCTCTTGAGGGAAGCGAGGGCTATCTGGTGAATTCGAATATCAGTGTCGGCATAGACATCGTTGTCCGAATCATCTCGATGCAGTGACGATATTTGTACTTGCAAAGCTGATAGAATTCGGTCTTGCACCTCATCGCGTTCTTCGTCGGATACTGATAATTGTGCGATATCCTTGACGGTACGACATAGAATATCGGCAGCAAGCAACCTAGTCGCTGTTGCCTTATGGTCGTCGGTGGAGTATCGGACAAGCTCCCTTACTAGCACATCCCATCCGCTTTCATATGGCGGATTACTGGCAAGTCTGTCTTCATTCAGCCCAGCAAGCTCACCGATCTTGTTCAATGCAAAAGCTGAGTCTCTCGAATTTGCTTCAGTGCTTAGCGACATACCAGAAACGCTTCCCAGGCGTCGTTGGTGGAGCACTTTCGGGCGTGCTGTATTGGAAGGAGTTTGCTCGCCGCTTTGAGCAGTACTGCTATCGGCCTGAATCAATCCACACAGAGCCTGGAGAACTTCCACAAATGACTCATTCGGGAAGTCCACGGTGCTCTCAAAAAGCCTACGGGCAGCTGCTTGCACTGCTGATGTCTCTGCTTCGATCTTCTCTGACAGAGATTCTGAGTCATTACGAGCTCCGCCTACTGGTGTACGCAGTCCGCCTTGATTTGAGAAGGCCATGACCAGATCGGCAACATGTAGTGTTTCAAACACGATCGACCAAGAAGAGTGAAGGGTAGGTCCCAAGGCGATTGCAAGATTGAGGAGTGCCCGAAGGCAAAGAAGATTCCGGGCGCCCAACATTGGCAAATTATTGACCTCATGTGAAGGGCGACGATTCCGGTCCAGTGCTTGCGACGCTTGGCTCACGAGACTGTCAACAGTCAAAGATGACCTTGAACCCGCATGGTCAGGAGGAGGCGACTTTGGCGATGCGACATTGGCCATGACCATGTTCGAGGGAACTGCTGCCTTCGCGAGGGTAGTAAGAAACGCATCCCGAGGCGTTGAAAGTACAAGTAAGCCGGCGACCTGCGTCACCTTTTGTATCGCACGCACTAGAGCTCGGTAGTAGTCCGAATCTAAGGCTGCATTGAGGAATGTGGAGCAAGTTGCAAGTATCGCAGGCCAACACTCGGTGACTAGAGTAGCTGATGTTCGTATGTATGCGTATGCAGGATGCTCTTCTAGGGTCAATGGGTTGACTGGTATGGTCTTCTTCCGGAAGGATTGGCTTCGTGACAGTCTTCTCGAGGGCGGGTCAGGTGATGTCTGCTCTCGTTCAGGGATTGAGTTCCCTTCTGACTTGTTTTTCCTCTTGCTCTTTGCTTCGTGATGCACTGTAAGTGGAAGGACGAATTTAGCTAGGCTCTCAGAGACGTTGGTTATACACGTCAAGACCAGGCTGTAGATGTAAGTTTCCGGCATGGCCGGTGGCTCCGCCTTGTCGAGATGTTCGATGCATGGTGTTCTGAGGTTGCTCCACTGTGTGCTAATTCCAGCAGCGTGGGAACCTGTACTGTTCTCGGTCATGGGCCCACTTATTACGCCAGCAAGGGCTCCAGCTTCTGCAACGGCTTGGTCGGAGGTGTTGTCCTTGCCGTCACCCCGGTTCGCTGGCAGTGACGATTGCTGGCCTAAGCCGATGACGGCAGGCTTCTCGGTGGCTAAACGAACGAAAGAAGCCAAGTTATCTCCGAAGATGTTCTTTTTCCCATCTTGCTCGTCGAAGTGCGAATAAATCTGTAATAAAAGCCGGGAATCGGAATAGATGCCTCTGAACACTTCCAGGCACAGTGCTCGTTTCCATGAGCTCGACGCTTCTGGGTCAAGCATATGGTTCAAGAGCCCAAGAGCGATCTCGCATTCCGAAGGCATGATAGTGAGGTGGTTGCGGATGAGTAGGTTCAAGATCCGGACAATTCGCAGTGTGATAGGGAACGACAGACGATCGGATAAAGAGCGAATAATTGTTGGCATTAGTAGGGAACGAAGGACGTGGATCTGCTCTGCATGTGTTGTCATGATTTTGGCATGATTAGACAGTGTTGCCTCAATAACTTCAAGAGTGGACGTAGATGGTATCGGCGAAAAGCGTACAAATACCGGTCTTTCTCCGGTGAGGAGGAGGTTCAAGTCATGAAAGACCTGTCCGAAATGAGCAAGGACTTAACAACAGTGAAAGAATCCATACCTTGAGCGCATCGTGCGCGGCTGGTCTGATGGAGACTGTTCTATCCTCTGCAGGTGCTTCTGTGACGGTAGGTATTTCGAGGGACTTCTCTGGCTCACAATAAGCAAGATAAATACAAAAATGGGAGGCAACCTACCATCCTCTTTCGATACCCTATCGAATGTAGAGATAACTAGTTGCTGCAGTGTGGCCGCAGCAGTGTTGCTAACTGCGAAATTTTTGGCATTCTGGAGCGCGGAGCATATCTGTAGAACGGTGGCCAACGCATCACCGCGGACCTCAGCTGGATAATTTTGTACAAGTGAAGGCAAAATTTGTAACGTTTTCAGTTGTACATCTTGGCCTTTGGTACTGTTAGCTTGGACTCCCGCTGTTTGTAGAGGTCTTTACTTGATGAAACGGAATCTTTCAGGGCCTCCAAGATTTCAGTCAATCGTTCCCTCGGTAAAGCCCTTGAAACACTGAGTCTTTGCAGGCAAGAGATGCCCGTCGAACTAAATTTTGCATTGTGAGTGTTGCAGGCAATAAGAAACGGAGAAATAAAATGAGGTCGTCGAGATAGGTCTGGGGCGCGTTAGTGCATTCGCGACGGATTTTTCAAATGATCAACTACCCGCGGATAATTGCGCCTCAGATGTTACTGGGAGCGATTTGAGGTCCTGGAGTGACTTCTCAGCGGCGTTCTTTAGCTCGGTATTCTTACGCCTGGAATCTTGAATGAGGTTTCCTAGCTCAGCCGCCAGAATCTGTGCTGTCATTCTCGGGGCCGCAGCCGGTGCATCAGGGCGCTCGATATACAACCACGTTTTTGCAATCCAAAAAGGAGTGTGTCATATGTAGGTTGGTGTAGTGAGCAGTGAACAGATGTCAGGTGTCGGATATACCCCGGGCGTTTGGCGAGTGGCAGTGGCAGTGGCTTGACCCCGGTTGCACTTGCGGCCACTGCTGTTGGCTCTTGCCAAGGCGAACCAGAGACACCACCCATCGAGAGCCTGAGCTGCGGCCACCCTCTCTCAACCTTGGAACAACTGCTGTCACTGCTATAGGTGCCGCTTCCGTCTATTGCTCCCATCACGCATTCACAAAACCCACGAGGCCCATCGTGCTCGATCCATCGTCACCGCTACCCACAAAGTAAACAGCGGGGTACAGCCCACCTTCGCTCAGCCGTCACCTCGCAACCGCTCCCCGCCTTGCTACCACAAACATGGGCGCCAAAGTTCCCCGGAATTTCCGACTGCTGGAGGAGCTGGAGAAGGGCGAGAAAGGGCTTGGCGCTGGTATGATTGTGTGCGCCAGTGTTCTGGTCTGAGGGCTAAGACTCCGCAGAGGCATGCTCGTACGGTCTTGACAATGGAGACGACTTGTTGATGTCGGACTGGAATGGCACTATTCTCGGTCCTCCTCACGTACGTATGCTATAGCAATGCTGCGCGCGGAAGTTTGGCAATGCTGTGTTGTACAACACAAGCGGTTCAGCCGCGACCGTATCCAGACTTTTGTCCCAGTGCTGCACCTCTCGTCGCGCCTAACCATAGCTGACATATTTTGCAGAGCGTACACGAGAACCGCATCTACAGCGTCAAGATCCACTGTGGTCCCAACTACCCTGACATACCCCCCGAGATAGCCTTCACTTCGAAGATAAATCTCCCTTGCGTCGACCAGCGAGACGGAAAGGTATATATGTTTATGGCGGGAGGAAGTCTTAACTGACAAGAATGAAGGTCGACCCAACCAAGGTGCCTTGTCTAGCTCAATGGAAACGAGACTTTACCATGGAGACCATTCTGATTGAGCTTCGAAGGTGCGGACAATCCAGGTCAACTATATGAACCCATACTGAAGCACCCAGGTACATGGCTTTGCCACAACACAAGAAGCTGCCGCAGCCCCCCGAGGGCACTACCTACTGAAGTGACATACACGTGCTGAAGTACGCAGGTGGATGTTCATGCCAGAGAACAGATTCCTACCACAGCCTCCGGAAGACAGCAAATACTAAGGCGTTGTTCATCTTTGAATAGGTGGACTGCGGAGGCGACATGGCTTACGTGGGTTGAGTGTGATAACGAATGCATTGGCATGGAGTTTGGGGTTTTACTGTATCGGCTCTACGTAGGTAGGACTTGACGCAGATGAAATGAATTGTTACTCATTCACACATTGAGAGTATGGAACGTGCAGCATGCTTGTACCTGTCCAATATACCCGTCATGCTAGAATGAGACCATCTTCAAATCTACCAGTCTCAGTTTTGGATTCTGGGCACCTAATTAGGGAACCTTGGTGCACGTGCCCATACGAAGCTTTCCTAACTCGCGTCGCGTGAGGTTGCCTTTCCCAACCATTCCACGACAACGCCCATATGCATGCCCGTGTATCTCCCGCCTAAGACGCACACCAAGCATCGCGTAGCTGGTGAGCTACCCTGATGGTGTACTCCCTATCGTTCTAATTTGCGTAGCGATTGCTCTGTACAGGGCGCTGCTTTCACGATGCACTTCCGCATCCTTCCTGCAAGATGAAGAGCGCACATCGTTGCACAATGCCATTCGCAACAAATTTCGCCAAAACAGGAAGATCCAGAGTCCTCGCCAGCTAGGACTTGTCTTCCGAGCAGGGTACGAGGTTGGTTGTCCGCCAGCCAATCCGATATGCTCTTTCGTTGACCACCACAGGTGCTGGACCATCTCGATGCGTCTGCATCATCAGATCCGAAAAGCATAAGCTTCCTGAAGACCTTGATCCCTACTCTTCCCCGCGGAATCACACGCGCTCCTCCGCAGCGCCGCCCGCAACCTCCACCACAAGACACCTCTACGAAGCATCCTCTCGCCGTCCTGCCGCCCGAGAAAGCTGTGCTGAACGTCCGCCCCTACGCAAAAACCTCCGGTCCCCGCCACGTCCCCATCCTTGCCTCCGCGAATGGCGTCCCCTTCCTGCGCCTCAAGAAACCACAACCCGAGTCCTTGAGCCGCGTGATACGGCAGAAACTCGATCGTCGAATAAAGAGCTTCGCTGACAAGATCATGTATGCGAACTATTGGGTCCCGCTGGCGCGGTACGAGGATGAGTGGGACAGAATACTGGCGGAGCGGTTCGGGATTGTCGAGGCGAGGAATGGGTATGTGTGGGCACAGGAGGATAAGTGGTTGCATGAGATTAAAGTAGCGGAGATGGCTGCTCAGGAGGACTTTGAACGGCTCAACGCCACGGATAGGTGGATTACAAAGAGGATGGTGGAGCTGATTGATAAGGAGACTGAATTGGCGATGCAGGAGGGGCAGAAAATTGTGAGAGGGAGGAAGGGCAGACCGATTCGTGATTTGTCCCTCAAACAGTCAACACCTTCATAGTGAAGAAGTGACCGTTCGGCGTTCGTGAATCAAGCTTCTGTCTCCATGTGCACGTATGTTGTACCTAGGCCTAAGACACAGTATGCGGTAGCATTGAATCCTGCCGTACGCACCACGTGCGTTCAGTATGATGGGTATATTCATCTTTCTGTCCTCACATGCCACATACTGCCGAACAGACCAATGCTTGTACTATGACGCCGCCTCGACCTTCAACTTCTCGAACCCTGCCAACGCATCCTCTCCCTCTCCCTCGTCCTCGTCCAACTTGCCCACCAACCCCCTCTCCCACAACTGCCTTCCCGTCAACTTCTTCTCCTCCTTCCTCCCCTTCTTCTTGTCCTCAGCCTCCTGTTCCTCCTTCCTTCTCTGCTCCTCCTCCGCAAGCTCTCTCTGGAACTCTTCCCTCCACTTCAAAAAGCTCTCTCGTGTGACTGCCTCGCCCTGGAACTTCCTGTTCTCCTCTTCCTCCGCCTTCTGCGCCTCTACTTCCGCGAGCGCGACTTTCGCGCCTTGCCGCTCGGCGATGAGCAGCTCCGCGGCGTCTTTGAGCGTCGTGACGAGCGTGAAAATCATTTGCATGCCGAGGTTGTCGGTGATGGTTTCGGAGAGGGCAGAGAGGAGCCGCGCTTTGTCTTCTTGGATGTCGAGGTAGACATGCTTGGGTGCGTTAGGTGGTTGCGTCACATCGAGGTCGGGCGCTTCATCGGGGTAGTTGGGTGTGAAGCGGACGTTGAGGATAATTGTTGCTGGGCTATGTCAATTTCTTAGACCCAGGATAGGTATAGGAAGCATACGCGCTTCAGAGTCGTCGCCATCTTCGTTTGTGACTTCTAGCTGTATTGCTATCCTGAACTCGGTTTCTGAAATGTCTGAGGTGGTGTCAGCTCATGCGCAGTTATGGGATTTTGAAGTATTTTACCTGTGATTTCGTCTGGATAAATGGAATCAAGAATCTCGCGCTCCTCCTTCTGCTCTTCGATACCCATCTTGGCGTGTTGTTGCTGGCGATAATTCGAAGCGCCGAGTTGGCGGGGCGCGACTTCCCCACGTCAACGCACGGTCCATGACCCTGCACTTTTTGTAAATTTTGGGTCGTACTTTCTACGTCGATTCTGAGCTTTACACACTTTCTTTTGCGATTCATACCCAGTGCAGACTTGAGCGCATTTTCAAATTCCGCAACTCCACTACTAGGACAACAACTCCAATCCCTTTGTGGCAACACAACCGTCGATTTTCACTCGCCATCATGGCAAAGACGAAACCGCAAGATCGACGGAAAGCGAAAAAGGAAAAGGATGCAAAGAACGGAGCGTCCAAGCCGAAGACGTCGCCAGAGGCGTTACTCATACAAGCTGCCGCATTATTACAAACTTCGCAACCTGACGAGGCCCTCGTGGCTGCGAGACGAGCGCTGAACTTGCTTCAACCCACAGCCGAACCGACCGTGGCTGCACTTCCAGCCCTCAACCTGCTAGGAGAAATAAACATTGAGCTAGGCGATCCTGAATCAGCGAGAGACGCTTTTCTAGCGGCGATAGCGTTGGACACGGAGGGTGTACATGACGGCGCAGAAAAGTTCCTGTGGCTGGCCCAGCTAAATGAGGAGGGCGGAGCGGAAAGTGTGCGGTGGTTTGAAAAAGGCGTCGCGGTTCTGAAGCGAGAGATAAGCGAGCTGGAGGGCAAATCGGTGAAGAAGGCTGAGATCACGGACGCGCTGGACGAGAAGAAGCGGAAGATTGCCAATGCGCTTTGTGGAGTCGCCGAAGTCTACATGACAGATCTTTCCTGGGAGGAGGACGCCGAAGCGCGGTGCGAAGCAGCCGTCACCGAAGCACTCCTCGTTGCGCCCGAAAGCCCCGAACCGCTTCAGACACTTGCGTCAGTACGAATATCACAAGCACGCGTGGATGATGCTAAAGCAGCACTCACGCGGAGCATGGAGCTGTGGAAAGATTTGGAGCCCGACGATGCCAATATCCCGGACTACTCGACAAGAATAAGCTTATCTCGCTTGCTGATGGAGGCTGGGATGGAGGACGACGCCATTGAGGTGCTCGAAAGGCTTATTGGCGAAAACGACGAGAGTGTGGAAGGGTGGTACCTAGGCGGGTGGTGTCTGCACCTGCTAGCTGAGAAACAAAAAGCAAGCAACAACGCGGAGAGAATAACGCCACTACTGAAGGCAAGTCGCGACTGGCTGGAAAATTGCCTCAAGCTCTACGCGGGGTTCGAGTACGAGGACGAGCGGCTCAAAGACCATGCAGAAGAGATCTTGAAGGAGCTCAACAGCGTTCTGCCACCGTCTACTGGCGAAGAAGAAGAGGAGGAGGAGGATGACTGGGAGGATGCAGGCGACGATGATGAAGATGCGGAGATGGACGGAACGTGATAGGTGATTGTGTATTTTGGATTTCATGGAAGTCCGTTCACGAAGAAGCCACTCCACATTGGCAGTTGCACAGCTTTTTGGCCAGACGGAGCTTTGTCTGCGCAAGATGACCTCCGACTTCGGTTCGCAGAAACAGCAAGGCGTCTGCATGTCTCTGGCTGCGGTGGCCACTGTCAGGACCAGACGGCAACTCTTAGCGGACGTCTACGCGCGCGAGATCGCCGTCGCCAGCATGCTAGTCAAGCGTAACGCGCCACAGTCCCTGCATCGTTGCCGTGTACAGGCGCGGGACGATGGATACATACATATTCATAGTGCGAATTTAAGCAGCTTGTGATTGCCATTGCGTAAACTGCTCGGGCAATTTGGTGCAGGTAGTCTTTCCAGTGTACTTTCCGAAGCAATGCACTTCAAGTAGCGACTCGGGCTTCTTTCACCACCCTTTGCGGACTGTGCGTTCATTGGAGATCCTCCCAGGTTTTGTCTCAAGCTTGCCCAATGTAGCCGTGTCTCGTTGCTTGCAGCTGCTTCCTTGGCGATCTCCTCAGGTCCCGGGCAGGCACGACTAGAAAGCCACATCCACGAAGAAGCAGATCATGCTTCGCCTCCGTTACTGCTGCCGTTGCTGCACAGATATACTTGTCTTGTCCCCTCTTTCGGGCTACTCCTGCCTGCTCGACTCAACGGTTGCGCGCCCCGCCTTGAATTCGACCGAATGAATGAATCGTCGACGTCGCAAGCCCGCGCCTCGACACTAAGCTACAGCTAAGTTACTCGCACACACAGCACGGATATGCCCTATAGAGGGGCTTGCAGCGCCGAATGATCTGGTACCTCTTATATGGCTTTCGTGTACGTACGATGCGCGCTTACATCTGATGGTTGGTATGCTGAACTTGTGCAAAGCAAACGACCGAGCCTCCCAATCTCCCGCCGACGCATCCGATCCGCCGCGCTTTCCAGGCCTACGGCACCGCAACAGCGCGACACTGGCAGTTATCGATAATCCTCACTGTCGTTGTCTCGGTCTTGCTCTGCTACCCGGCTCTCTTCCAGACCGACAGCCCCGCAGCGGCCGGCCTGCGGAACCTGCCGAAACATGTGTGGACGTCTACCACTGAGGTTGACGGCGAGCGGCAAGCCGACGTTGAGATGCGCCAGGTGTGGGTCCATGGCGACTACATGAAAGCAATTGACCGACGGGTCTTGCGCGAGGCATTGGACGTGCAGGACGCGCTCATCGGCGACGGCTTCTACGATGTACTTGGGACTGCGCCAAATAAACAATTGGCAGGACTGCACGACGGGGAACGATGCGTTGCAACCAAGCATGGTCAGAAATGGGGGTTCCACTCACCTTTGATGTATTGGAACTGTTCGCAACGAGCGCTTGACGAAGACCCCGACCTCCTTGCTACTATCAACTCTCGCGTGGACGTGCAGACTGAGTTTAACATTACATTACGACCGAGCACAGTATTCGCCGGCAAGGCATTTGCGAAGACAAAACTACGTTCGACTGATGCAGTCGTAATAACGCTGTTTGACCTGACCGTCGGAGACCTCGGGAGTACTTGGGACGCAAGGTCACAGCAACTCGCACACACCCTGTCGTCGGACTGGTCCATGTTTCCGCAGAACGGCCAGGTAGAGCAGAGCCACTTGTACGAATTCCGTTTCAAACCCATGACATTGAACGACGATCTGTTTTTGGCGGCATCCTACATGGTAACGGCTGGCTACGTGGTCATGAGAATGATGCAACTCAGGGCTGTTAGGAGTTGGTTCGGTCTATTAATCACCATTGGAGCCAAAGTGAGACTTTCCGAACGAATAGCATTCATCGCTGACTTCCTAACCAGATGACGGTCTGTGTCATTGGCAGCTTTACCATATGCTCTTTTCTCGGCATCAATCTTGCTCGCATCCCCAGGCCGTGGTTTCCGGGTGTGGTCTTCTGTTTCGGTTTAGGAAATGTGTACGCTGTGTTCAAATGTCCCCTAATTTGTCACTTGAACTGACCAAAGAGCAGCTTCCGCCTCATCAATGTTGTTCTGGGAACGCCAGCCGAGATGCCATCTCCTCAACGCATAGGCCATGCTCTCGGTAAGGTTGGTCATCTTTGTCTCGCTGTCGCCGGGCAAAATCTTGTCCTCATTTATTTCTGCTCTCGATTCGTGACGCCAATGGTTGCGGACTTTTGCATCTTTGCTGCCGTCACCCTCGTTCTCGACTTGGCCTTCCACTTCACATTCTTCCTCGCCGTTCTAAGTGTGGATGTGCAGCGGATGGAGCTTTCGGACTCACTTGAACGAATTGAAACGAACCAGAGAGATGCAAAAAATCGAAAGACTGAACGCCAGTCCTGGCTCTCGGCGTTTCTTCAGGGCACATTACCGGTCAGCACGCGCTATGCCGGCACTGTTGCAATCCTGTCATTTTTGATGGCCATTAATTCACATTTTTTCGACAGCAATAGACGAAACATATCCGTGCGTACCATCAAAGAAAGACTGCTCCGAAGGCAATCCCGACCTCACGCCGCGGCAAGCTGGAGTCCGCCAGTCATCCATCAGGCTCGTAGTCCTGCTGACTGGCTACGACTCCAAGATCATAATACTGCTAAAGAATTCCTTGGTTTCATCAAACCTCACGCACACAGTTTTGTCGCTAGGATATATGATCCACTGCTGGTCGTATCCAAGAATGCCACTGGAAGGGATATTCCTCAAAAACCAATGTCCCTATCTGAAACCTTTCATCACTTTGCCCGAGTGCATGCTTACTCTGCTGCCCTGATTGTTGCATTTCTTATAGCCGGGGTCACACTTCTCATGAACTACCTCCTCTGGACCGGTCTTCCGGAAGGCGTAGAAGAGGAGGATGACGAAGATGCTCTATTCAGTGTTCAAACACTGTCGGTCGTTCAAGCGCTGGACATAGTGCGCCTTACATCTTCTCCGAAAGGGCACATCGCCAGTGTATCCTTGGACCGAACCACATCGATCTGGCTTCATGACCAGAACGGCTTCCGGCAATCAACGTTACAAACTGCCGTCATGAAACCAAAGCTCTGGCCGATTATCGCGAGCACCATGAACGATGCCGGCAGCGTACTTGCGATGTGCGGCAGTGACGGACTAATAGGCCTATGGGATCTTGCTGCCTCTCGGTTCACAACTATCCAGACTGTGGACCTTCATGGGCAGGTGCCCATCCTTTTCACATTTGCTACCATCCCTCGAGATGAGCAAGACGTATTCACCCTCCTTATCGTAACACCTGACGGTCATCTAATCGAGTTCGAAACCCGTGGCGGCATACACCACACTCGAAGGATATGCACACGTGCTATAGTCTGCGCTAAGACTCATACTACCCCTAAGGGCGAACTCGGCGTTGTCTTTGTCACCAGAACTGGAGAAGTGCACATCCTGGCGCTCGATGGTAATTCTGACAAGACTTCGGAGGTAGTCGCCGGTCTCGACCCAGGTCCTCCACCTGGCAGTAACCCATTGAAGATTCGCTGCATCGAAGCAGTACCTACTCTTGGCCTGATATTTGCCTTGCGAGACGAAGAGGCGGAGGTCTTCGATTTCAATAGTCGTGGGCTCATTCATGGCTTTCGAATTGGCCATGCCAGGCCCCACTCCTTCCGTGTTATGCACTCCGCACTGCGGCAGTGTGCATGCGGCGCGCCAGCTGTTCATTCTCTTTCTGTGGCGTATACGGAAGAGCATACTGATCATCTGATCATGCAGAGCTTCTCTCTCGACGAGTCTTCGACATCCTTGATATGTTTAGGCAAACACTCTGAGAACGATGTCCACAACTGTCGAAGTCTTAACCTCGCGAAAGACGTCGTCCATATTGTCAAACCAGGAGGGGCCTGGGAAGCTATAGCTTCTCTAGGCTTACTAGGTATCCGAAAATGCAGCTCGTCGCCAACTCCATCGTCAGTTGCTTCTAGTGCCGCGTATGAACCTCCGGAACCTTCCGCCATAGTTGCTGCATTGCACGAACGCGCCATAAGACACGACAAGAACATCACCATTCAGGCGCCAACGGCGCAACATGACCTTTCCGATACGGACAGTTGGGAGGCATGGACACTTTCGATAAGCGGCGAGTTCCGTTCACGCCCTCTGGACTCTACGTCACATGGTGATACGGAGCAGTTACTTGGCGATGATCAACTCTTCGTTGCCGCGCCCGGGCCCATCACAAAGCTAGGCAAGAAGAGTGTCGCTGTCGGCTTCGGCAACAGCGTCAAGATCGTCACACTGGGGAAGGAGAAGTTTGATGGGCTAGGCACCGGTCTGGACTTGGGCATGGCGATGCACAAGTCGAAGACGAAACGCGGCACTGGGAGAAAACTGCATTGACCAACTGCTCGCCGGCATAGATCATGCAACGAAAAACATCATGAATATCGGAAAAGGGATCGATCTGCTATTGGCGCACGTGCGGAGAGGATCAGGGACAGGGCACCACATACCCCTTGGTGAACGGCGTTCGACAGGGTGGCTAACTCTTAATCGTTTTGTAACGCGGAGTTACATTGATCGGCATTTTGGTTTTGGGCGTATCTCATAGGATTTACGAGCGCACATTGGCGCCTATTGTCATATCGGCGAGGTTTAGCTGTTTTTTTGGTGTGCATAGATGTGGAAGATGGACTATATATACACGCTTGTCGTTGTGTTCACATTACCTGGGTATGTCTGATGGCTATGTGATGACATGGTTTGAGCCTGTGAATGTTCTCAACGTCTCATTAACATTCATTTTTATAATTTTATTACTCAGAGTTCTTTGACAATCCTCTCCTTATGCGTCTTTTGCATCTTAAGATGACGACAAATTGAGCCCAGTCAAACTTACTAAATATATACATCCTTACGCTATTCTTTCGCATACGTGGGAGGAGATGGATCAGAAAGAGGCCCAACCCCGCCTGCAGGCATATTATATCCTCCAGGCATTTCATGCAAGGGTCGCACCGGCGCGGTCACCTCATGAACCGTAGGCACGATCTCCAGTGGCTCGAAAAGCGCTGCATTTGGTGGCAGTCTAGCAGGTGCGCCGTTATTCCACTGATGGACGGGCCTGTTTGTGGTTATCGGTGGATATGCTGGAGGCGGCTGAGTTGTGTAAGCGCTGTTCTTTTTGTTCCTGTTCTGCTTGCGTCGTTGATGGATGAAGACGAATCCGAGGACCAGAGCAACGAATAGTGCCCCACCGCCGAGGATGACAATTAGAAGGATCGATCGGATGCTTAGTTTGCTCTTGGTACTGCTACTACTGGAGGGCGCGCTCGCGTAAGGCGTGTAGGTGTAGCCTGGGATTGGGAGATGGGAAGTAGGATCTTGGTTGCCGTTCGTGGCCGTTGCGAGAACAAGAATATCCGATGTTGCTGTTCCGCATGCGTATGAGTAGTCCGTAAAATAACCTCCTCGCATAGAGCTACGAGCATAGCGGTAACAATGAGGGGCCTCTGATGAGCTACAGCTCCGGTAAGCATGGGGCAAGAAAGAGTGGTTACGCCAGGATTGGAGCGTACCATTTGAGTACCGGGCCGTAGATGCTAGAGCAGAGTTCTTGTGGAAGGCCACCGCAGCTATCCTGGGCGCCATATTCCTGGCAGATACCCCAATCTTGAACGCATTCGATATTGTTGCAGCATGCGAACAAAGAGAGAGCGCGGACAGTTGTGACGCAGTTATAGCCGTCTGCACATGTTAACGGTGATGCTGTTCATATTGTTAATCATTGTTTACCTTCGTTATTTCTTAACGTTGAAGATATTCATACCTGTGTTTCCACGAATATACCCGCATGTCGCGAGAGTTCTTTTGAAAAGTTCAGCATGAAAGTCTGGAGGAGGAGTTATGACACTCTTCAGACTCGCTGTTAATGTGATCCCTGCGTGAAGATATTCAGGACTATCGGCGGCAACTAGCGGCGCAAATGCAATCACCCACATGCAGAAACCAAGCTTCATGATACTCAGTAAATCCACACGATACATGATGAAGATCAAGCACGAAGTTCAACGAAGTCGGCGCAGCGCTGGCGTGTCAAAACTCGGCCACCCCTGTCCACCAGCTGAGAATTGGAGCTGCGAGTCGTACCTCAGCCTTCACGCACGACGTACAAATCATGTAGGAAAACAACCGAGACACAACGCCACCAATAAGTCGAGGCTTTGCGGTTTAATCTCGTTCTGACGTTTGCGAAGCATGAACAGGCTGCTGCAATGGGAAGGATCATCGCGCTCTCTAGAAAGACGTGAACCAAAGAGTGTACATCTGTTTGTTGCTGATGCGGCCTTGCTGTAGTTTTAAATCAGGAACAGCTGCCTGCCAGCTGCACAGAAGAATAAAAAGGATTTGGAAATGCCAGAAACGGTCAGTCAAACGTCACATGCCGTCGAATGGCCATCAATACTTCGGCACGGTGGCACCATATTGCGCTTTAGTGATGACATTTGGAAGGTAATTAGAGCGAGCTTCAACAGATTTCTATGGATGGCAATAGCTTTGGATTGATAAGTGCTCCTCACAGACTTATAGGAACGGAGAAGAGACTTATCGAGATATCCTAAGGACGTATGAGATTCCAGCATGGATTATCTGGACTTCACGTGTAGTACTTCCGCGTAGCGCGCACTGCGATGTAGTGGGAGTACATGTAAGGCAACTGCCGGTGCCCGTGACCACTTAATCTGACGTGAATAATGATGTAGTGGCGCATGCTGATGATGATTTAACCCCGCAGGTACAGAGCCAGGAGCGACAGTGATGTGGCTTGAGCCGTTCTTGCCGTGCCGTGGTTCCTACCGCGGTTTACAACCTTGCTGCGGTAGAGGCTACACCAGGTTGTGAATGCTTGCACAAACAGGTGTGGCGGTGAAGGTTGACGTCAGTAGTAGTGGGTCCATTGGTCTGGATGACAGGTCCCCGCGCCGAAATTCACAACTAAACAAACCCCATCCTTGTCCGTTTCGGCTAATTAGCAACCAGGGGCCCAAAAGACCCTCACACGACCTCCGCATTCACAGACAGCCCCTAAACGGACTCTGCGACGCTTGTATGTACTGTTTGTACTGTTTGTACTTATATTAAGATATACTCATATCATTCAACTGTCATCTAGTCAGGTAAGTTGCACACATGACCTGAACCCGGAACAGACGGCTCTACAGTCACATGCCATGAAAGGAAGCCCGGCTTTCGTTATGTTGCGATTCGAATGCCATAGAGCCCCTCACAAATGCCACGCATGCTAACCCACGGTCTGGCGTAGTATGACGAACGAGAACGCACCATTCGACCCGTACGAATCGATCCGGTACATACCAGCGCGCTACAACAACGAAGACTCGCACAACTCGGCGCTGAACCTCATACTCACACTACGGCCCGAGTGGCGCGAATCGAAGCACAATGTTGAGTTTGTTCGCTTTACAGATGGCATTACGAATACAGTAGGTGCCTGATTGTTGACATTGGAGTGGGAAAGGGGGCCTCCGCTAACATACCGTGAAAAGTTACTTAAGGCGGTCAACAAGCAGCCAGGTCTTTCGAAGACGGAGATAGATAACGAGGCGATTCTCCTACGCGCTTACGGGAAGGATACGGAAGTGTTGATAGACCGCAAGAGTAGGTCACTGCAACCAATTGTTTCTCTCTAGCTAACACAACAGCCAGGAGAAACCTCATCTCACTGTCTACTTGCCCGCCACGGCCTCGCACCGGCACTTCTCGCACGCTTCGATAACGGTCTCTTATATAAATTTTTACAAGGCACCGTATGTTCGCCCGCAGACTTGCGCAAGCCGGAAATATGGCGTGGAGTGGCACAGAGGCTCGGGCAATGGCATGCAACACTACCTATAGCAAGCATCAGCACAACATGTCCTACACCCACACAGATCACTCCTTCCCAAAACAAACGTGCTTCCATAGTGGCAATGGCAGATCTGACGCCGGGCAAGCCCATACCAAATGTCTGGACTACAATGCAGAAATGGATCCTCGGGTTACCCACAAGCACCACACAACAACTCGAGCGCCGGAACCTCCTACAGAAGGAATTGGAATGGCTAGTCAGCCAGCTGGGCAACACTCCCGGCGTTGGCGGAACGAATCCCTTCGTCTTCGCCCATTGCGACCTTTTGAGCGGGAATGTAATCATTGAGCCTGCGCCCTCCTCTGCCTCGGCTTCTCGCCGCTCCAGCGCATCCGGCGGCTCCGAAGAGAACGAACCGCCGGCGACTGTATCCTTCATTGACTACGAGTACGCGACTCCCGCGCCCGCCTCGTTCGACATTGCAAACCACTTCGCCGAATGGGGCGGCTTTGACTGCGACTTCACCGTTTTGCCTACGCGCCACGTCCGCCGAGCCTTTCTCCGCGAATACCTTAACAGCTTCAGTATACACGCGAGTCGCGCATTCAAGGAGTCGGAGCTAGACGAGCTGTTCGAACAGGTCGACCGCTTTCGGGGCGTGCCGGGCTTTTACTGGGGTATATGGGCGCTGATTCAGGCGCAGATCTCGCTGATTGACTTCGATTACGCGAGTTATGCTGAGATACGACTAGGCGAGTACTGGGCGTGGAAGCGGGAGATGAACGGCGAGCGCGCTGGTGCGGGCGAGCAGGTGCCGGTGCGAGAGAGACGGTGGGCGCAGGAAGAGTAGGATCCTTCTAGGCATTTTTACAAACAGGCCGTGTACATGTACAGTTTTCTGTTGAGCTGAGGGGGCATTGCCGCATCGATATTAGTCGATGGAGGGGCTGCATTGAGGAAGCATGGCGCGGAACTTTGGCGTTCGAGTGACTGCTGGGAAGGAGCGCCGCGCATTTTACTACTACGTATTTTGATAGCAACAACGTATCTTCGTCCACGAAGACCGCTCTGCTCGCCTTCTTGTATTTTAATACGGCCTTTGTGACGATAGACAAAAGGGGACACATAACGTTACTCGTACGTGGTAGGACTGCATCTCCAACGGTCCCTTCGCTACGCCCTCTCGAGTCAGCAACCGGGATTCAACAACCGCTGGCGGCGCAAGCCTCTAGACCCGGCAACCCCTCACGCGGGACAGCAGAGAATTCTTGGGCTGGACGCTCACTACACCTCCACTGTGACCTGCAACGCTAGGAAGGCTAATGGAGGGGCGTGCAGATTGCCCGTTCGTTCTAGAACGCACATCGTGTTCTCGAATTCGAAGTGCTTCGGATGTGACACAGAGACATCAATAGCGATGCAGTTAGTCAAATGGAAGCGTAGCTTGAAGATGCCATTTCACGTAATTCTTCATTCGTATAAGCTGCCCCTATCGGGCGCTGCAGATGCCATTAAACAAAGCAAGCGCAAAGTGGTATCAACTCAGCCCGTTGGTCGTAAATCGTGCCCACAAACCAATACCCGATGCATACCCAATGCAAAACACTTTTCCTTTTCCATGCCCAAATCTGCCCATTCCCGGAACTTTCATGCTCGTGATTACGCCTTAACCGTCTCCTCCGCAGGCGCAGCGCACATATCCATCCACCCAACATCCTCCATCATATTATCATCAAACGTGAACGCCTCACCCACAGCATCCAGGTTAAGCAAGCTGTCAAACTCGCCGTCTTCAAAATCATGCGAGATGGGCAGACTGCTGAAAAGCATCTCATCATCTTGGTGGTGGTTTATCCCATTCGTGAACGGGTTCGCCGGTAAATCCATCAAGCTCCATTTGTTAAAGGGCGTGGCTTCCGCTGGCGGCGCTGTCGCGACCATGTCTTCGGCAATGGTGATGGAGGGGATCTGGTCGTGGTCGTGGTCCGATTCTGGCGGTGTGGACGCGAGGAATGTCTCGAGGCGACGCGCGACTTCTTCGTCAGTAACGTTATCGTTGGCTGGAATCTTCTCCAGCAGAAGTAAGTTGGTCGTACCGTTGTCCGGGGGCGGGGTCAGCGTCGAGCGCTGCAGGTGTTGTGACGCGAGCATCGTGGGGTTGGCTGGGGGTTGCATGTCTAAATGTCTTCCGGCGTTGACTAGGTCCTCCACGGAGGTTGTGGGCGAAGCCTTGGCGCCCATCGCTGATGCCGACGTATCGATTCCTGGGGTTTGAGTGGTTGCAGGTGCAATGTGGATGCCGGCTTTTCGGATGGCCGCCTCTAGGAAAGCAGTCGAGTAGTCTGCTGCCGCGTACAAATCTCTTAATTTAGCCATGACAGCCATACATTGGCAGAAACCTCGCAACGATGCGCGTCGCGTCTCTTCTTCGGGTGCCTTGATGTCGAGGAGATGGATGATAATCGCCGGAAGAAGAACAGTGACACCTGTTGTGGGCAAGTATTTCACAAGACCCCCCTGATCAAGGCGCTGCGCAATCGAGGTGATGGCTGAAGCTGCACGGCGCACGTTGCGACGAGAAACATCGAGAAGCTCCGACTCCAGGTTTTGTTTTGGTGGAGCACTTGCAGGCCCGCCGTGCGACGAAGGCAGAACCTGTGGACGATGCAGGGCGGAAAGTGTAGTGAAGAAAACCATGTGTAGCAGTGCTCGATTTACGTCGAGTGAGTCTTCTCCTGAATAATCCTCCGAGTATTTGGCTTCATCCTGGAGTTCTTTTACCCAGTTCTGCAGCTCTTCGTCGCAAGACTTCACCTCGCTTGTCTCTGGATCCAGCTTCTTAGGCAACAGCATCATTGTCGTGCGGTCGTTCTGGAGGCCTTGATTATTGTTCAATACGCAGTACTGCTTCGAAAGTACGTGGGAGATGCATAAACATAGTCTGGCTTTCTCAATGCACATGATGGCTAACTGACGCTGGAGCCCAACATCTCGAGCAACACGGCAATCGGCGGGAATGCAAGTTACGGAGTCGGGAACAGCAGCGAGTTCGAAATCGTCTAGGGTGAGCATGGGTACGTCGAAATCTTCCGACTTTATTCTCGTGGGACGACGCATCCCGAGTGCAATGAGGCGGTCTCGCATGTAAGTCGACCACCATATCCGTTTCCATAACTTCGTGCGTTTACTGTCCATGTTCGTCTTGTCGGGATTGCGATGGAGCCCGATTGTGTGCGCAACTGAAGTTGCGACACCCATCCAGTGCCATGTGTCTTTCTGGTCATCTGGAGTCTCGTAGTAATAGGTCAGCAAGAGCAGGGCTTGCACCAACGAGACGCGATCGGACTCGTAGTCAAAATCGTACAATATCTATTCTCTCGGTCAGCACCGTTTCATATGAAAGTTAAAGATTCTGATCATCTTCACATGCCGAGCGGTTCGTTACATCCGCATGCTAACGCGGCCTGGCCGAGCCAAGTAAAACAAGCGAGTACGCTGCGCGAAGTCCACTCACCCTAGTCTTTTGGAAGAAATCTTTGCGAGCTTCCTTTCTAGTCGTGTAACCCGCTGCGCACAGATGCTGCATGTCAACGAATGCAGACCCTGCAAACATGACTGCCTGAAACAGGATCAAGCTGACCTTGCCGAGGCTTCCATCATCTTGGTCTATCGTAATGAGGAACTCCTGTAATTCCAAAAGAGGCATATAGGGATGCACAAATTCGATGTAAGCACGAAGCATCTCACTGCGCAAGGTGCCAGTAGGAATCGTCAAAGCGCCCTTCTTCTCGAGATAGGCCACTTCATCGAGTCCAATCTTTGCAGGTAGCGGTTTGATGAACAAGGGAAGGTCAGCAGCGCCGGGTTTTGGTGCAATGTAACCAAACACCGATGATTGCGAATCACTGGTAAAGGGTGTGAATGGGAGAATAGGCATGCCATTGGTCTGCGAGTTCACCGACATGCGGCGGTGTAGATTTGCCAGACCCAGGCGATTTCCGTGGCTTTGATCTGTCAGACTGTCAGTCCATGTGATGCGCACATTTGGCATTTGTCGTCGCAAAACGCACAGATTGAATGAGGCACGTGCTCCTCGTGCCAGGGCTCAGCCTCATTTGACTGACGCGATCCAGCTGAGGTCAGGTTTTGGATGCTGTCTAACGCCTCGCGCGAAGCGAGTTTGCGGCTGGCGCCGGCTGTGGAGGCGTGCGTGGGTTCCGCGTGGGGCTCGTCTTCTTTGTTCCACTTCCTACACTCTGGTCAGTAAGGAGGCCTATCAACTAATTTCGGCGAATGCGGCCGGAAAAATATTTTGAGTGCACCGTGATGGATTGAACGCGCGGTTGGTGACTTGCGGAATAGCTCCGCTAGGCCTGACCAGTCGCATGACGACACCAAGGAAATGGTAGCAGAAAACGATCGTGAATGTCGGCGAAAGGGCATCGAAGGGGGGCCATCGGAAGCAGGTCCGGGTAACTGACTTTTTTCGTCTGCTCTCTGATACAATGCATTCAACTTCGTCCAATCTGCAATTCGTGCAGGGTGCGCCGTGTTCGGTGACGTTGCAGCGGACTTTTCGAGCTCGACAACACTGACACGCCTTTGACGCCCTCCTCTTCACTGACCGTCCAGTCGTGTGTCCGTCCAATCCAGCTTGGGCTGCCTTGCGTTTGGGTTGCTGGAACTCATGTTGAGACGGCGGTGAGTTTGAACTTTCAGACATCCTGACGATTTGCTGTTGTTTGTTGTCTTAGGAGGAACTGTTGGAATGTGGAAAGGAAAGGAGCCAGGGTCGGGTAGGCGCAGAGGGAATGTTCGAGCATTATGTATCAGAACTAATTTCGCCATAAGTGGAGTCTTCGCAATGGCCTGAACAAAGCTAAGACCCATCCACGCGGCTTACGATTTAATGGAGCTGCGTTTATCCCTCATGACACGCCTCACCTCCGGTGGGGATGCTAGCGTCTACCCCAAACCCCAGGACATGTGGGCTCGGATGGTCGGCGGCATGCCCCTCGGTGATTTCCGGGTGCACGGAGACACAAAAACGGCCGCCTCCCCCGTCAGCCAATGTCATTCCAAGCCCGCACGAGCGGTTGTGCAAGAAACGTGCCGCGGTTCGTGAGAGCATGCTTTTATCATCACCAAGCTCGTGCTTGTGGGTGTTCTTGGGTTGCTAGGCGGTCAGCGCACCTACCTCCCGCCGGTTCGAGCCGAGTCATTACGTTCCCCTCGAGGCGCATCCATGGTGCCGATGCCTGAGGATTTTCGGAAGAGGGTATCCCGTCTCGAGACGGTTGGTGTCGAGCTAGCTTTCGGTAGCTCCAACATGGTTGCTCTGCCGAGCTGCTTGCCGGCACAATGGCCAAAATTCATCACCTTTTCCGCTAGAACCAGCAGTAACCAATCAAGATCTGGTTGCCGGGGATGTGGGGACTTATGTCCCAAAGGACGATGGTCCATCGTGGATGAAGTCCGCATGCTGCATTTATTTCATCGCTGACTCTTCTTCATCACTGCTCAGGGAGCGGATACTAGTCAACTGAGCTCAAAATTGGCAGTTAACTGATTAGCTGAGAGCCGTAACTGGCCTGTTAACAACGTGAATGTGTGGGGCAGACGACGATCCTGACGGGAAGTTGAGGTTTTGCGGGGAGCTCTCGGTCTTCTTTCGCAGATGACCTCAGCCATAATTTAAGCAGTTCCTCCGATCCAACGCGGTGCATTTGGTTGGGTGGCCATTGACTTCAGAGCGTCGGTCCGCGGCCGATGTGCCGCACTTTGTTGATCTTCATCGATCGCAGGGGTCATTGAAGATAACATACAGTACGAAGGTATATGGTTTTCCAAAGAAAGCGCGTGGTGTTTCTCAGTGAGGATATCTAGTCAGTCGACGGTGCGATACATTACAGTTCGCTACGTCAACTATTGATTACGTAATTGCAGACTCCACCCGCGAGACCCCACAGCCTCAAACGTGCCAACTTGGTTCAAAAACTTCCTAGGGGTTTGAGAAATGCTCACGGGCACTCTAGCGGTGTGCATGATCAAGTACAAAGGGTAATCTCAATAAAGTCGGCCGTCACGTGCAGCAGGGATTCCTGCAGGGGTAGCAACTTCAAAAGTCGCGCATCTTGATTCCATCTAAAGTATGAGCAAATACACCCAAATAAGATGTTCTAATTATGCTGTAAAGTTGTTCTGGCCACCTGCGTCCTCGCAGAGCTCTGCAACGCGCATAAAGTAGGTGGGATGAAGCTTTTCGGCCATATACTGCCTGAGTGTCTTATCACCTTGCCAGACCTCCTTTTTGGCCTCCTTGGAACTTGATAGGCATTCGTAACTTGCCAAAAAACCTTCTAGACGCCCAAAACAGCGCTCAATTGGGTGTAAGTCGGGTGAATTAGGAGGCTAAGGGCCAAACTTAATTCTTAGAGCTTTAATTTCTAGCTAGCAGTACTAGAGGCCTAGTAAGTATAAGTAAACGTTATCTTAAATTAAATAAATAGCTACGCCTTAGTTATTATCGCGTATAGCGTAGTAATAAAGGAATAGGTGTTTCTTAAGTATATTCTTTGCGTACTAGATGCTATTTATACCCTTCCCTCCTTTGTATATAAACTCCTCTATTTTAAAAAACTTTTAATAGTAAAAAGTTTTTTAATACCTGCGCGGAGAGCTCCACCTTTTTTATAAGTAGCCTTATTAGTAGCTTAGCGTTAACTATTATTATAAGCAATATTATAGTTAATTTTTTATAATTACTACTTTTTATAGGTGCTAGTAATAGTCGCGTAAGAGCGTTTAACCTTAAGGGCTTCTTTTACTATATTATTTATATAGGAATCGCGTTATATAAGGTCTTTATAGCTTATATTATTATCTTAAGCCTAAATAACGCAAGGGCGTTAATAAGAGTAAGTAGTATTAGTTAAAGTAGTAGCGTAGATTATAAAACTAAATTTAGGTAGCGTTATAAGTAGTACGTAGACGTTACTATCTTATCTAATTAATCTTAAAATCCTTTACTTTCTACCACGTATATTACTCTCGCAAATAGACTTAGAGGTCTTATTATAGTAAATAAATATAATGCGTAGAAAGTGTAAGTTATTTTTTGCCTTAAGCTAGGCATAGTACTATAGTTATTAGTTCTTATTATTACTACTAAGCGCTAGTTTTTTAGGTTATACTCTATAAGTTATTACGTATAGGTGCTGCTCGTCGCGGTGCTCCCTAGCAATGTTATAGACTATATTCTTACTAAGTGTGATGCCAGCTTCTGCGCAGAGGTCTCTGACAGCGTCATGCACCCGGTAGGTGCCATATACGATAATGTTATGCCGTGGTCTTGCGCTCAGCGTAGAGCCATCGCGTACCTTTACAGGTCTGCCAGGAGGAGACTGCTTGACTGTAGGTGTTGCAGCTAGCAATTCCTGCAGTGAGTCGACCTTTGCAGCATCTTTGACGCGTCGAAATGCCTTACCACATGCGTGGTCAGTTATACCCAAATCAGTGGCGATTTCTGGGAAAGTGAGGTTGTATTATGTTCTGAGAACGACGATAGCAGCTAGCTGGGCTTCTGACAGCAATCGAGAGTTTTTTTTTTTTGTTTTTTGGGCAGGATTTGAAGCCATATTGAGTGCGAAACGTGAGGTTGAAGTGTAGGTGTTGACGCTCTACAGAGCTCTTGGAGGCTCGGAGACTCTGTTCCGCTAGTGACGCGCTAGCGTCTTGGCAAGTCACATGACGGCCGGCTTTATTGAGATTACCCTTTGTACGTCCGTGGTTTGCGCGCTAGACAACGAGTCACCAGAAAAGCTCAACTTTGGAACCGAATGGTATGCATTATCAAGCTAGCACCTCGCCTCTCTGGAGTCTGTTCACTAAGCACCTGAGCATCCCGAGGTCAGCCAAATCTTGTAATCCCACATGGCATTTCGAGGTCGACCAGATCTTGTAATCGAACATCGTGGACAGCTTGGAAGACCCTTGTCACTGCCCTCTTCCAAGTTCCAACCATCGCTACCCCACAGCGACTAACGATTCGGTCCCTAGGTTGTGGGGAAGCTCAAACGCGCTAGCCCTGAATGTATTCGGTCCCAAGCTCAGCGGGCATCCAGATCCTTCAAAGCGGCTACTGATTCCAACATCGCTACTCAGAAATCCCACGGCCAAATGCAGGCCGATGATGTAAACGGTTTCTAAACTAATACGTGCCTCCTTCAGGGACTTTGAAAGAACATCTAAGGTCCTTTTCAAGCCGTGCGCACCGCTTTGAACACTGCATGCCCATTTTGTGGGCCCTGCATTGTCAGAAGAGAGGATCTGGATGGCGCCAGCGTGCCAGTACACCGGCTCTAACATCATGCAGCGTGAAGCAACCTCGGAATACTTTTTTTAACTGTTATTACCAAAGTCAGTTTGTCCTGCCTAAATGTCGATCGAAGCGTCCGATCTTCAAAAATTGCTTGCTTGTATGGCAAACAGCATAAAGTGGGCTTCCCCTGCAAGGTGTTCTCGCCAAAACGCGTCAGCGGGCATTCTTTTCCATTCCCCGTCGGAATCGAAATATTGCCCGGAAATCTGGGCTCGTGTGCACTCCGAACTTCCATTGCTAATTATTCCCGATTTCCGATTCACTGTATTTCCCTCCTTCCCATTCAGATGCAGTCCATGTTAAATCACTGCCCCCTCAAGTGCTTCCACGGTTCGCTTTGTGCTTAAAACCCTTTGAGAGTTCTTCTCAATATACGGAGTAAAAGAACTACGACATCCGAAGGAGTGTGTGACTGTACAAGAAGACATTGAATTGCTTTCAAATTTTGCGATGCATATGGTATTGCTGCTTCATACGCGATATTTAGGCCCTGTGTAGCCAGACCATCCGAACGTTCATCAAAACTCACTTCACATCACGCAGTCAAAGCACGACATGCTAGCTCATGAGCACGATTGCTCGGAGTAGAACAAACAAAAGCGACCACAACGACCACAACGGCCGATGACAACCATGCATGCGGGCCGCAAAAGCGGGGCCACATGTGCTGCAGACTCACACTTCACATAATTACTCACCGACACAAAAACGAATCTTTTTGTCTTCCCTCTTTCCATACACACCGTAACATTAACCTCCTACTAACCCACCATGGCACCAAGTCCACCGTCATGGCGCAAATCTAAGGCGCTGCTCCTCTTCACAGCAACACTCGGTCTATTCACTGGTATGACTCCACACCTCGCGCAGCTTAGTCATACATCACCCTTTGCTACCTTCTAACACTTCTCCCACTACACAGAAAACTTCCTCTACGGCTTCGTCGTCCCCATACTCCCCTACATGATCGAAGTCCGCCTGCACCGCGACCCCTCACTAACACAGCGCTTCACGACCGAACTGCTCGTCATCTTAGGACTCATTTCGATCCCGGCTGCACCCATCATTGGCCATTTTGCCGACGGGACGACGAGTCGTAAGATTCCGCTGCTGGTCTCGCTGCTGGGATGTACGGTTGGGACGCTGCTTGTGGCGCTCACGCCGTCGGTGTGGGCGCTGTATTTGGGGAGGGTGTTGCAGGGGGTCGCGGGGACGGGGGCGTGGATTGTGGGGTTTGCGATGCTGACGGATGCTGCGGGGAGTAAGCATATGGGGAAGGCGCTGGGGTTTGCAGGGAGCTTTATTACGGCGGGAATTGTGACGGGGCCGGCGGTGGGAGGGGCGATGTTGGATTGGTTTGGTGAGTAGGCCCGTAAGGAGGATTTGGACGTTGTGGTGATACATTTATCACGCTTTTGACCACACATAGGGAATCCAACTTCGCGGAACTTACACTGACTTTGATCTCTAGGATACTGGCCCGCCTGGGCGGTCCCGCTGGCACTGCTCGCCGTTGATTTCATCGCCAGACTAGCCATGTTCGAAGAAAGAGATAGTGAAAAGGACACTGCAAACCCTACCAACGAAGCCGCCCCCTTGCTACAAGACCCAGCATCAACACCAACCACCACTCCAAACGAGGCAAAAGACCCAGCCCGCGGCTTCTACAGCATCATGTTCCGCAGAGGTCAGACCTACGCCGCCATCTTCAATGTCATGGCCTTCTCCATGATCCTCTCCGGCTTCGACACCACCCTCCCAATCCACCTCCGTGACACCTTTGGCTGGAGCCCTGCGCCCATCGGCTCCATTTTCCTGGGGTTACAGATCCCAGCTATGTTCCTTGGACCCTTCGTAGGCTGGTTGCGAGATCATATCGGGTTGCGCTGGCCCACCACGATAGGATGGGCGCTGAGTGCTCCGCTGCTCTGGTTTTCGGGTGTACCAGGGGACGACAACTTCCTGGGCGTTGGGGCTGGTACGAGAGGTCAGGCAGCGTTCGTGGCGAGCATCGTTGGCGTGGGCATTACGACGGCGTTAGTACGTGGTGCTGGAACGTTCCAGTTGACGACTATGCTGCACGAGTTGAAGGCGGAGAATCCGATGGTTTTTGGGCCGGGCGGCGGGAGCTCGAGGATGTTCTCGCTGACTGAGATGTCGTTTGCCGTGGGACTGCTGCTGGGTCCGTTGGTCTGTGGTGCTCTGGCTGAGAGTGTGGGTTTCTACTGGACGGCTTGCGCGTTGGGTAAGTTGATGTGAGTTGAGTTTGCGTAGTACGTCAGGCTGATTTGAAGGATAGCTACGGCATCAACGTTTGTGGCATGCACGTCCTTCATCTTTTTCACGCACAAGGCGCCGATACGGGAGCCATTGGCGGACGAGCAAGACGAGGCGAGCTGAAGTGCAACAAGGTATCAGATTCCGTTGTGGATCGGGCAGTTCATACGCGAAATGACTGTTTCAACTGAAAATTTGCAAATATCCATCCCCTTAAATAGATATTTCGTTTCCCCAAAACTCATAGCTTCGAAGACCCTTTCTGTCTTTCCAAGGCCTTTGTCTTGTTCTTGAAATTCTTGACCAGCTGTCGCACTCCCAAGTCCATCATCACGTCTTCACTTCCACCTGGTATCCTTATCCCAGGCACCTCACGGTATATCCCTGATCGAAAGTCAGCCAGAATTCTTATTTGACGCAAATCCATGAGAACAAATGAAGTTTTTGCACGTATGGATGCACTTACTTTCAATCAACTCGCCTTGACCCGACTTTGTGTAGCCATTGCCACCAAACAATAGCTGAGCACACTCTGCGCACTCTTTGAACACAATACCAGCCTGTGCCTTCGCCATAGCGGTCAAGCCACCAAGCTTGATATCAGCCGTCTCCTTCGGCAACTGCGTCATCTGGTAAACAAACGATTCCACCCACGCCCATTGACTCTCGAGCATGGCTCCGCATCGCGCAAGACGCTGCCGCACCACCGGCTGCTCAAAGAGCGCCTTTCCAAAAGCTTCCCGCTTCATAACATACTCTGTAGCTGCCGCGAGGGCCACACGTGCCGAACGGGTCGCACCGATCGCAATGGTAAGCCGCTCATGGTTGAAGTTGGTCATGATGTACCTCATACCCGCGCCCTCAGTCCCGATGAGGTTCTCAACCGGCACCTTCACATCGTCGAGCTCAATGAACGTCGTACCGGCTGAGACTTGCCCACCGACTTTCAGACGCCGCATGCTGACGCCAGCGTACCCTTTCAACGGCACGACCAGCATCGACAACCCGGTTGGCCCCGGCCCTCCCGTCCGCACCGCCATCGCCGAGTAGTCCGCCCAGATACCATTCGTGATCCACTTCTTCGTGCCATTCACAACGTAGTGTTTCCCATCCGGCGTCTTCGTCGCCGTCGTCGTGATATTCGCGACGTCAGACCCCGCCTCCGGCTCCGTGATCGCTATGCACGTCCTCTTCTTCCCTGTCAGAAGCTCCGGCAGAAACCGCTCTTGCAGCTGGGCATCTCCGAACTTGAGAATGGGCGGCACGCCGAACGCTATGCCGGTTGTGAGCGAGCCGGATGGCCCGGTGAGCCCGCTGCGCGCCATCTCGTCGCAGTAGATCAGCGTGTGGATGTAGTCGAAGTCCTCAACCTTGACGACGCCGAGGATGTCGTGGATGCCGAGGCGCTTCAGCCATGCTACGGGGAGAGGTGCCGGAAGCGAGGGGAGGAGCATGCCGGCCTGCGCGAAGGTGTCGAAGACGTGCGCGGGCACGGTTTCTTCCGTGTCCCATTGGAGCGCGTACTCGAGGAGGTGCTTGGATATGAATTCGCGGATTGCTTTTTGCCATTTAAGGTGCGTGGGCTTGTAGTATGGCGATGGGAGGCCGGCGAGGTAGGGTGGTTCTGAGAACGGGACGACGGGTGTGGACGACATCGCGGATCCTAGACTAAAGTTCAAAGCTTCCTATTCTTATTTCGATGCGAGAGTATAGTATGTAGGGCAGTAGACTGCACCTCTCGGATGTGGATTACATGATTTGCGGCGTGGGAGATGTATAAATGATCGTGCTTAGAACAGAGCGAGGGACAAGCTGCGGGGGGAACTGAGGTACAGATGCCGAGGTCCACGTGTTACCCCAGACTCCGCTGACAGGACGGACTCCGCGCCTCAACATGTCTCAAACTTCTGGACAATTTGGCGACTCAATTCAAGTTTGTCAATTTATCACTGCTGTTTGATCACTGTACAAGTACTAGGCCCTATAAAAGAAACAACCAACCCTGTTCTAATCGTGTACTCAATTCCAGTCGGACCATGCCCAGGTGCCAACGAACACTCCTCCTTTGCACTAGACGAGCCAAGTCAATACTGAAAATTGATCTCGCAATCGAATGTTCGAACCCCAGACCCGTGCTACTATAGCACACTCGGAACCAATACAGTATCGTTAGCGTGTCAGTCCATGGATGCCCATCTTTCGATTTTCACCCTCGCCTTGTCTTCACTGTTTGCCCACCACCAAACCTCCCACCAGACCTTGTTCCACTCTTCTCTCTGACTTTCTATGATCGTCTCCAGCCTTTTAACTGTGTGGAAGTCTTTCTTCATGTCCGCTTCAAATCTGGTCATTATGGCCCTGCTGAAGTATGTTGCCGATTCATCTATGGCGCAGAACAGCCAATCGCTACCGGACGGAGTCACCCAGCTGATGAACGGTTTCTCTTCGCTTTGATTTATGGTTGCGCGTACTATGGTGTTGAGTTCCAGTATGGCGTGGTTTTCAAGGGACCTAACCCTAGACTCGTCATATGTTCCGGATCCAAAAAGATTCCGCTCTACAGGCCGCCGATAAAATCTGGTAGAGCTGGGGATCTTGAGTTCTGGATAAGGCTTCTTCCTCGAAGTCCGATAGCGCAGTACGAGATCAATCAGGTCGGGTGGTTGCAGGTAGGTCTGTCCAGCCAGCAAGAAAAGCTGAAACATTCGAGTCCGATGCGGAGACTCAGCGAAAACTGAGGGGTATGTGAGAGGTAGTTGGAAGCAATCTTGGTCTGCCAAGAAGGATCCGTATAGAGGTAGTATGTGTTGGTACAAGAACTGCCACATCGCGTAGCGGTCCGCTTCGTCCACGACCGGCGTTTCGATCTTATGCCGCTCAACCATATCTTTATACAGATCGAGAAGCTTCAGCTGAATCGAAGAGACAGGTTGGCCCCGTTGGGATGTGAACTGGGCGAATATCCAGCGGACCTCGTTCAGAACCCATACCGAGATCAAAGCGGCATGGAAGCGGTGCCTCTGATCAGGATTGAAACTTATGTAATGCGTGGCTGCAAATGAATCTCGATCTGTTCTTGGATCCACGTTGTCCTTGAAATCTTCATGCTGCTTTAAAAGCAACTTATGGGCCTGAACAAACGGGTCCCTGTCTACCGTCTGTTCAACCGCCAACAGATCGTGAGTACCGAGTGGTCTCGCAAGCCACTCGTCCTCCAGGACTCGGAGTCCCTGGTAACGAGCTAGTATTTCATAAACCCGGTTATCTGGTAGGCATTTCTTGCATGGCCCGGAAGAACATTCGTCGCTGACTATGGTAAACAACTGAGCCTCGAATGATCCATGCTGTAGATTCGGTTGAGTGGCCAGAAGCAGAGGGCTATTACTGCCATGTTCCGCAAAATGAGCCACTATGTCGCGGTGGACCTGGAGTAAGCCGCACAAGACGATGTCGAACCTGTGCTGAGGAGCAAAGCCGATGATACATCGCATGATGTTGGTGTACGCAGACGACAGTCGAATGACATCGTAGGTTCTTTTGGATACACGCGCAAAATGGTGTACATCATCGATACTGTCTAGTCGATAGAAAACATTCTCAAGTAGCTCTAATGGAAGTGAGAGCAAGCCTGGCATAGCTGTGATGTTCGCGGGCCCCGGCTGTAGCAAGGACGAAAGGCCTTGATATCTCGGCTCCTGTATTATATGTTCCAACTCACACGGGCTTCGACCAACTGTAGCGAGCTGAGAGTCAGTTTCGGACAGGTAATGTAGATGCAGGATCCAGGGCCTTGTGCAAAGAGGTAGCAGTCAAGAATCCTGAAGATGGGGGTCGGGCACCTAGATTCAATCCGTATGTGTTAGTTTTGGGCACCAGCAGCAAGCGTGTCCGTGGTTCTATCCAACAAGGCACCGTTGGTCAAGTGGTGGTCCAGTTCCAGGGTTGTACAGCTGCCTGGAGCAGAGCAGCACCGGTACACGGGTGTTTTCACGGGCAGGATAAGCGGTTGAATCTGAAAATGGAGATGAATACAGTCAACACGCAGGCTGTTCGGTGAGCAATCAAAGCTCCTTCGAAAGTGAAAGCAAGCTATACCTTCGCTAACCGCGCACGAGAGGCACCCTATCCGTGAAATGCTCGTGGGTTGCTGGTCAGATGGTGCGTGCTCTGATTGGTCTAGGCCGTCGTCAGCGCTCCGACCTCCAGGCTGCTTGTCCAACCTGCCCTCACCTTTTGTATCGACCGACGCCTTCACCGCCTGCAAGTCAGCCTCACTATAAGTAACAGCATGGAGGACAACACGCAACCTCCGCCAAACAGGGACGTCGAGAACGTTGACGAGTTGGACGCCGGCGTGGACCAGGAAATCATGCCGGACGGCAGCCAGCAACCAGACGCGATGAATCTCGACGGCGCAAACGACACAGACGCACCCCAGCGCAACGGCGTCGCAGAGAACCCGATAGAGTCGCGCATACCCGCGAAGAAGGACGCGACGCTGCGGGAGTTCCTGTCCAAGATGGACGACTATGCGCCCATCGTACATCTTGCCCCGCCCGCGTCCCAGAGCATCATCATCGCTAACCCGCCATTGTAGATCCCAGATGCAGTCACCAACTACTATCTCACCCGCGCGGGTCTACCGCCGCCGCCCCAAACCTCACCACACCTTGCGCGCCTCCTAGCGCTCGCCACCCAGAAGTTCATCGCCGACATCGCCGCCGACGCTTACCAGTTCTCGCGCATCCGAGCCTCCAACACGACGAGCAACAACCCCATGGGTGGACTGGCTGGCGGGGCAGGACCCCAGGGCGTGGCAGCACCGGGCGGAGCGCAAGGTGGTAAGGACAGCGGTGCCAAAGCCAAGGATCTTGCCCTCGGTGCGCCGCGCGCTGGCTATGGTGGAGGTGGCCAGGGCGGTAGCCAAGGCCGGACCGTTCTCACCATGGAAGACCTGGGTATGGCTGTCGGTGAATATGGCGTCAACATCAAGCGCGGAGAGTTCTACCGGTAAGAACTCAAGTCACACGAGAACATGCTCCTGGTTGAGCCCGCTCGTATACCCATTCCATTGCTACTCGATTCACCGGCGCTACTTCGACCGTCTCCCAACGTCAATTTCCGCCTTGGATTGACCTGGTCGATTAGAGGAACACAGCTAGAAGACATATTCAGAGCATGACAGGCGTTGGCGTTGGAGGCTAATCTTTGCATTGGTACCCAGAATATTGGGCGTTATGCGATCTTGTACAGTAACCATACAACGGGGCTCCAGCAGATGCCCCCAAAATGATACCCAAAACTCCTTTATATGCATGCGCGACCGATCGTCTACTTGTTCTTCGTCTGCTTGTACGTGAACTGCTTCCTTGTCCTAGAACCAACTGTCAGTCTTGTGTTCGTGGCACCCGCCAATATTGGTTTCTAGCGGTATACGGCAGTATACTCGACGTAGACGTACGGCGCAAATTCCCCCAGCTTGTGCCCAACCATGTCTTCGGTTATGGTGATGTCGTCGTAGGACTTGCCATTGTGGACCTGGAACTTCAAGCCGACGAAGATGGGCAGGATGGTTGCAGAGCGTGCTTGCGTCTTGATTGGAGGAGGTGCCTTTTGCCCTGACTGCTGGCGCACGATGGGGAGTCTGCATGTTCCTGAGCCGAGCGTCGAGCGCTTTGTCGGTCGACTTACGGTACGATATTGGGCCCTGGTGTAAGAAAATTAGCGGAGCTCAAAGCATGGAACATATCGCAACCCACCTTTCCAGACTGACCGCGCGAAAAGCGCCCGTGTGGGATACATTACTGCTGCTGAGGAGAACCCAAGGTCGGTTTGACGTTTTCGGGAACCACGACTTGCAGGGATCACCACCACGTGATAGCGAGTTCTCTTGGCGTCCAGGCAGAACAACGCGACGTGACGCGACTGGCTGGCCGATGCGCTCCTACGCTGTGAATGTGGCCCGTTCAATGGGGCTCTTGAGCGGTGATTGATTCATAAACGCGTCCCAGTCCTCCTTGTCCCCTCACTTCGCCCTTCAAGCATCGTGTCAAACATCATGCCTTCCCAGGTCCCGCCACAAGGTAACCTGAGCTCCGAACGGGAAGTTGTCTCTACTGACGAGCTCCCACAGGGCCAAATGTCATCCGCATTCTTGTAACTACAGACAGCCATGTGGGATACAATGAGCGCGACCCGGTCCGAAAAGACGACAGCTGGAAGTCTTTCCACGAAGCCATGTGCCTCGCCAAAGAGCATGATGTCGACATGGTGCTTCATGGCGGTGATCTCTTCCACGAAAACAAGCCTTCGCGCATGTCTATGTACCACGTTACCCAATCATTGCGCATGAACTGCTTGGGCGACAAACCATGCGAGCTAGAGATGCTAAGCGATGCGAGCGAGATCTTCGGTTCAGTGTTTGATCATGTTAATTATGAGGATCCGAATATCAACGTCGCCATCCCAGTCTTTGCGATTCATGGAAACCATGATGATCCGTCGGGAGAAGGACAGTACTCTCCTTTGGATCTGCTGCAGGCATCCGGTCTGGTCAACTATTACGGCCGGACATCGGAGGTGGATAAAATAGAAGTCAAGCCAGTGCTACTTCAGAAAGGGGAGACGAAACTGGCGCTCTATGGGCTTAGTAACGTCAGAGATGAGCGTCTGTTCCACACATGGCGAAATGGCGACGTCAAATTCTTCCAGCCGGATGCTCAGCCTGGAGACTGGTTCAACCTGATGACTGTGCACCAGAACCACGTCGCACACACTCCTACTAGCTACCTTCCCGAGAACTTCCTGCCTGAGTTTATCGATCTCGTCATCTGGGGGCATGAGCATGAATGCCTCATTGAACCGAGGCTCAATCCCGAGATGGGCTTTCAGGTCATTCAGCCAGGGTCGTCAGTCGCTACGTCGTTGATGCCCGGAGAAGCCGTCCCAAAACATGTCACCATAATCAGCATAGACACTACCCAGGACAAAAACAAATTCTGGTGCGAGCCAATCCGCCTGAAGACGGTACGACCCTTCGTCATGAAGGACATTGTTCTGCAAGAGCAGCAGGAGGTCATAGACAAGAAACTTTGGCGTGTTAGCGAGAACAAGAACAAGGTGACTGACATCATCATCAAGATTGTCGACAGTTTGATCGAGCAAGCACAGAAAGAGTGGCTCGAGCTCCAAGACGATCGGGACGAGGATGAGGATATAGACATTCCCCTACCTCTCATTCGCCTACGCGTGGAGTACACCGCCCCCGATCCTGGCGAGTTCCAGATCGAAAATCCACAGCGGCTATCGAACAGGTTCCAAGGCAGAGTCGCTAATACGAGCGACGTTGTCATGTTCCACCGTAAGAAGAAGCCGGCGACACGGACAGCGAGGACGGCCGTGGAACTCCCTGATGATTCGGCTATGGCATCGCTTTCAATCGATACGGTGAAGGTGGAAAAGCTTGTAAAGGAGTTTCTGAGTGCACAGTCGCTCTCTATCCTACCACAGAACTCTTTCGGGGACGCTGTTACCCAATTCGTGGACAAGGATGACAAGCACGCCTTGGAGAAGTTTGTGGAAGAGAGCCTAGGATCGCAGCAGAAGCATTTGCTGGAAGCTCATGACCTCGATGTAGACGAACTTGAAGAAGAGATGGGGCAATGGAAGAACCAGTTGGAAGGCGCCTTCTCTGAGAGCAATCCGAAGCAGAAGGTATATTCACTGCGTTATCCTTATCAGAATATCAGGTTAACAAAGCTGCAGCGTAAGGTACCGCCTAGGCCCGATGGCGATGACAGCGACTTTGATGAGCTTGGAGAGAATTTGGCTGGTGCTCGTGCTGGTACAGATGAGGAGCAAGACGAAGATGATCCCGCTCCGGTAGCCCCAGCAAGGAAACCAGCTAGAGGAAGGGGCAAGGCAGCTGGTACTACGCGCCAAACCGCTGCTGCTGCTAAAAAGACAACAGCTGCCGCTAAGAAAGTACTAGCGACGACAGCTACTCGGGGGCGAAGGAAAGTGGTACCAGAAGAGGAAGACGACGATGATGAGAATAGTGACGTGGTTATGGTTGAGCGGGAGGACGCCAACATTGAGGAAGCATCAGAGTCAGATGCGGAAGACCTTTTTGTTGGACAAAAGCGTGCAGCGAGGAAGCCCGCCAGCAAGGCTCCCGCACGCGCCAAATCACCTGTGAAGAAGACGCCTGCGGGTCGGACTAGGAAGGCCCCTGCGACCAAGCAATCGACTCTGAATTTCTCCCAAGCATCGCAACGTACCTCGACGCAACGAGCTGCTGCGTCACGAGCGACTACGGCGATAGAGGAGGTAAGACCATGTGCACGGATGTTTTCGGACAAATTCATGCTAATTCTTGTAGGATGAAGATGAGATATCTGACGATGAGGAGGCCTTTGAGGCAATCCCGAGCTCTAGAGGCACTCGTAGGCGCTAGACGACGACATTCAGATTTCTTCGTGGCCATGAGTTATTGTGCATAGCGAACGGCGTCGGGTATCTGGAATTAACCCATCTACGGAGCGAAACTAATTAGTGTTCGATGATGCATACGGCTAGGTAGTCATAGCTAGAGCAACAACGTTTTGATGGCTGCACTGGGCTTTACCTGGATGTCTCGTAGGTATTCAGCTTTTTCTCTCAGACGTCTAAATCTTCAGTATCTCATTTGTCCCCCTCTCTCACACGTCTGAATCTTTTGTATCTCATTTGTTCCTGTTTCTCACATCATCTGTGCCTGTGAAAACCCCGTGACGTGCACTCTGCCCAGGTGCACATGTTGGCCCACTCTCAGTTGCACTGCTGTCATCGTTCTTTCCTTGTGGTAGTCTTCCTTCAGCCGTGCAAGGCCGATCTCTCACACGGGGAAGTAGCATGCGACGAATAAAGGCAACCACCATGCTTTCCAACATCGCTACCCTAGTTTCACGATGCTTCGTCTATCCTTCTACTCGCTCCGTCCCTCCTTCAATGTTTCCACATACTATTCTGGTACACGGCAGTCGCGCCGACACGTTTATACGCTCCCTGCAGCGCCGTATCCTCCCATCCATCAACACACTCATTCGTCTCCGTCTTCTTGTTCCGCTCTTCTTTTGTCATTGCTGCGTTTCTGCTTTTGGATAGCCGCACACTCGTTCGCATAGCACCTCACCACCCGCTTTGAGGTACGTCGATGGCCCCCATTCCGGGCCTTCGTGCTATCTCTTTGCATCGTGAGCACACTCTAACACTTCCAGGATATTCGCATCACAATCATCTCACGTCACGAACGTTCTGAATTGCCTATACCGCGTTCACTGTTGCTTGTATCGACTTGACGTACCCTCATCCCGTGTCGGACACGGTGCCGGACCGCAGAGCATGTCGTACAAGGTTGAGGAGCTGCTCGCTCTCAGAGACTCCGTCTCCGAGTCTGCTGTGTCCATTGAGAAGTTCGCAGACGAGGATGTGATCAAAGGTTGGTGACAGGGATAGGGAGATTGCCGTTGACCTGCGCCACCTTTCTCGTCTTGCGCCTCTCTTGCCGTTCAATCTGGTTACCCAGGGAACACCTCAACACCAACCCCTCCCGCCCACCTTCCGCGACACAACATCTCATCGCTTCGTGTTACTTGCCGCGAGCTTTGCTGATCATTATCTCAATTAGAGCACGTCTTGCGGCCCTCCGCATCGGCCACCTTAGCTGCTGCTTCGAACAAGAGTCTTCGCTCCTCTGCTACGTCTTCCCTTGCTCCAGCGGCGCCCGTGAAGAAACCTTCGCCGTCGCCCTCGATTAAGCGCGGCAAGGCAGAGAGGCTTCTCAAAGAGCACGGCAGTCCTCCGGGCATGCGAGTCACTGCTGGAGGCCGAATTGTCCCTAGTGATATGCCGCCTGTTTTGAACAATCGCTTTGTCAACAACGCGTTCAAACCGCCCGCCCTCCGAGGATTACCCCTCACCAGCAACATGGTGGAGCAACAGCGCGTGGACGCCAACAATGTCCCCCGGTTGGAGGTCATTGGCAGCCGGCCTGTCCTCTATGTCGGCGACCGCGCCTACGCGCTTCCTGCCCTGAATGCGACGAATCCAGCCACTTCAGCTTTGGCTCCCACGGCCATGGAATCCGCCCCAAAGTCTGCGGGACCCACGGGAACTGTCCCTGGACCTGTCTCTGGACCTGTCCCTGGGGCTGTCCCTACGCTGTCCACCCAAAGCAGCTTCACCGGTGCACCCGCAGCGCCGCCGCGGGTGAACACGCCGACGCCAGTTTCGGGGCTTGATCTTGCGGCTCTCAGGACGCAGCAAACCCTCAAGAAGCAGGAGCTTCGCACCGTTGAACAGACAGAAGTGCTGCAAGCCAATCATCAGACTGACTCCTGGCGCGCGGGTATCATTGAGAAGAAACGAAACTTGATCATCGAGCTCGATGCGCTACGCAAGCAGATCACGGCACTCGAACCCGCTGAGAACAATGCTCCACCTGCACAGTCTCACGGCTTTTCCAACACTCTAGGGCCAGTACCTGCTTCATTGCAACCCCCTTCGTTTGTCCCCCAGTTCCAGCAGTCCATGCCTTCCCCCTTGTACGGATATCAAGGCACGCCTTCATACCCTCCTATGATGATGTTCCCACCACCTTTTGGAGGCTACGCCAGCATGCCAATGCCTGAGCCTGCGCCCTTCGTACAGAACCCTGTCCAACCGCCGCAGTCACCTGGATCCGCAAGTCGACGGTCTCACGCGATCCAGATCAAGCCACCTCCGGAGGAACCCAAGAAGCAGATCACTTCGGTGCTTGACCCCAAGAGTCCAACGTACGAGCCTTTGGCAAAGCCGACAAACGCTGCAAAGGACGCCGTACCTCCGACACCATCACCAAGCAAGCGCTCTCAGTGGCAAACCAACGGTGGGTTTCATTCCGAGCAACCCGGAAATCGGACGCTCTCCCAGAAGCCTAGTCTATCCAGCATCGACACGACAGACTTCTTCCCAACGAACACGCATGAGCACTCTTCGACCCGAATTGCACCGCAAGTTCCCGAATCAGGACTAACCACCCAAGAGACCTCAGTTGTTCCGTCAACGCCTGAGAAGAACTGGCCAGCCAGTCCTTGGAATGAGGGTAACTCCAGTCGTTCGAGCCGAAAAGCGGTTGCCAAGCTTACTTCGTGGCCTGAGGCCTTTGGAAAGCAGCCTTCCAGTGGATCACTGAGGCAGACTGCTGCCGCCCAACCGCCGGCGGCCGTGCAAGAGCGCGTTCCGCCCTCTTCCACCGAGCCTCTGAAGTCAGCAACATCAGACAACACATCAGGACGAAAAACAACCGACCAACGCTTTGGCACGGATGAGACTTGGCCTTTGGTCAGCTCAAAGCCAATAAGCCATATGCCCACTACATACCAGGAAGGCTTCCAAGCCGGCTACGACCATGTAGGCATTCCTGATAGTCCAGACGTTCTGAAGGGCTATATCCAGGGACTGCTTCAATTCCTCCATGACGAGAGCAAGAAGGGCCGTAACACCTCGCTTCGCGGTCTCGTTGCCAATTCTCAGCCGCAGGATTCCGCCATCAGCATGACGTTCAATCGTGTCGATTCCCACGCGAACAGCCAGGAGAACATCCGTTCTGCAAGGGCTAACCCTGTCAACGACGCACGAAAGGATTCTGCATACCCAACGCCCAATTCACTCCATGTGCACACCCAACGCAACGACACGGTTCAAGAGCAAGGAACACGGGCGATCACGCCGGGCATGTACATGAATGTGCCTGGTGCTTTCGATAGAACCTCGTCTGTGTACAAATCCGCTGCATTGTCACCTACTGAGAACGATCTCGGAAGGAAGGGTTCTGAGAAAGGTACACTGTCCCGAGCGGAAGCTGTGATGATGCAGCATGGTTTTCGACAGTTCTCTGGCAATCAGATCACTAATCGCGGCTATGGAACTCCTGTTTCTTTGCAGGGATACCCTCAGAATGCAAAGGACTACGGATCGAAGGATTTCGGTGAAGACGTTTCGTCGTTCGCTCGGCCTACGGCTAACCAGCGCGTGTCAGGGCTAGACGGTGCAATGGATGACCTGGCAGAAATGATGTCCAACACGCAGATGGACGCGCAACCGGTCGCCCAGCCACATCCATTCATTGCGTCTCTTTCCAGTGAAGGTCAGCGTACGACTGGTGCGTCGCGATCCATAGCATCTTTCGAGGAGGACGCCTCTTGTTTCAGGCCTTCCTCAAGCAAGGGCAAGCAGAAGGTGACTTCATCTCCAGTCAAGTCGACGCTGGACGAACGAAGCGATGCAGCTGCTCCGTCCCCATCCAACGCAACTGGATCACCAAAGAAATCGGGCGAACACTCACCGGCCAAAGCCAAGCTTGAGCAAGTCACGAACAAGTTTCGTCGTAAGAAGAAGGACCCGCGCAATCTGTCTCCGGAGCAGAAGAAGGAGCGTGCGAAGAAATGGCGCGATCGCTTCGGGCAGCTCAGGGAAGAGGACGACAAATACGTCCAGGAACACCGAAAGAATCATCCGTCCGGTGGAGAGCGCCGTTGAGGGAGATTCGGCTCCGGTCACCCCAACATCGAGAATGATTCTATGATTTCACACTCTTTTTACTCACTTTGTTGAATCGACTCTTATACAAGTTCCCGTCCAGCATCACTACGACCGGAAGCCGAATGCGCTCTTTCTGCGCGTGCACGACCACTCCGGCTCCGTGCTGTCTTTCTTACCTTTCTCTAATCAATGCCTCGTCGTTGAGCATTCGCGCAGCGTCGCTCTTTGTATGGGCCGATCTGGATACCTGTTCAGTGTGGGCAGTGTGTATGGCGATGGCACTTTTTGGTGTTTACATTATACCCTGGCGACTATTACAACTTTATCTTCTACTTCGGGGACGAACTCATCAGTTAGTGGGCGCACTGGGACGTGCCGGATGATGCAGACTGCGGGCGCGTTCCATCTACGATTTACTCTTTGGTCTGTGGGGCCCCTTTAATCACTTGCAACATAGCTAGCTGTTTAATATGCCCAACCTTTGTATAGTAGCTCACAAAAATGTAACATATCATGTAAACTCGATGCCCTTCATCTGTGATTTGTTTGACGCCGGCGCTTCTTATACATGGGCAAGGAGCAGATCGGCGCATCGTTCAAACCCATCCAGTCTCTTTTACACAACTATAGACCATACGTGAGGACTGCGAGCCACATCGCCTATCCTGAAATAATCCAAGGTACCCAGATCCGCCTTGCTAGCATCGCAGGCCATCGCTTCACTCGGCTGGCTCCTGTGGTGCCTTGCGCCTTAGCACAGCGACACCCTCAACATGCCCCGTCTGGGGAAAAAAGTCAAACCCACAAATACTCTCGATCTCATAGCACCCCTCTCCACCCCCGAACCCCCCATCAACACCCTTCATCCCGCCCACCAGCACACCTACATCGCGCGCCTGCGTATGCACATTACAGCTCACATACACGATCCTCGCCGGTCCGTACCTCACCAACTGCCGCAGAAAACTCTCATCGCAGCCCTTCCGCGGGGGATCGATCATGACGACCGTCTCCGCCGCGTCGGTCGTGATGTTCGCAAACAGCGCTGACGCATCGGCCGCTATGAACCGCGCTTGCGTGGATGTCAGGCCGTTGAGTTCCGCATTTTTTGTCGCGGAGGCGATGGAGGCGGGGGAGATGTCTATGCCGAGGGAAGACTGGAACAATGACGAGAGAGTTATTGTGAAGAGGCCGGAGCCGGAGTATGCGTCGATGAGGTGCTTTATGCCGTGGTCCGGGGTGGTAGGGAGGATATGAGTGCGTATGTAGGAAGTGAAGCGGGGCAGGATGGAGTTGTTGTTTTGGAAGAAGGAGCCTGCGGGGTTGGTGAAGGCGAAGGAGTCGATGTATTCGGTGGATGTGGCATTGGGGTTTGTGATGCAGGTTTTTAGGTCGATGTGGTCACCGCGATCTTCGACCACGGCATCGGGATCTTGTTCGGTGGAGGGAGAGGCGGAGTAGGCAGCTTTTGGAATGCGGGTAGTGGACTCGCGGAGCAGGAGGGTGGCGCCTTTGTGGTAGGTTGCGAGTTCGGCGGCGACGCGCGTGCGCTCACGGGCGTTGCCGGCGCGCACGGCGGGGGTGCCGATGGGGCAGTCTTCGATGTCGAGGGTGGTGCGCGTGTTCTTCTTCATGAAGCCGATGGGGGGCACTTCTTTGAAGGAGCGCTTTATGCCGTTGCGGCCGTCGCTGCGGCGGGAGTCTGGCGGGCCGTCGAAGTGCGGGGTGAGTTTTGTGCGGTAGCCGTACTGGAGGGGAGAGCCGATTGTGTCGCCGATGGCGGGGATGAGCTCGGGGGGTAGTTGGGAGAAGTTCTTGTAGGCTTTTTCTACGATGGTTTTCTTGTGGGCGAGCTGGTAGTCGTAGGGGAGCATTTGGAACTGGCATCCTGAGCAGCTGGCGAAGTAGGGGCACTTTACTAGGGAGTCGTCACGGTGGGGAGATGGTTTTGTGACTTTGATAAAGTCGGCCATGGAGAGTTTGTCTTTTTGGTCATGCTTGAAGACTTTCGCCGTGACTGTGTCCCCTGGTGCTGTGAACGGAACCACATACACTTGATCGGAGGTCGAGCCTTCTTGGATCCCCAAACCATCGCCAGTCGAAGAGAGTTCTTTGATAGTAATTTCCACCTCAGATTTGAGTTCGGGAAGTTTGGCAGAGGCATCTGTTTCAAGACTAAGACTCTTTAGGAGAGCCTTAACGTCTTCCAACAGGACTTCCTCATTGCTACCGTTTGTCTTTAGGATCGTGCTAGTCTCTCCATGGCCCTTTCTCATCCTCTTATTTTTGAACCTGTAGCTGCCCCGTGACTCTTCCTCGCTCCTTAATGGCGTCTCGTCGGCGGGTCTCTTCTCACCGAAGCTCTCGATGGGCGCCACATTTGCTGCTGAAGAAGCCATACTGTGTCTGGAAAAGTAGAGTCGTCGGCCACTGTTCGACAGTGTCCGGAGCGTTGGCCGAGCGAGCAGAGATAACATGTGGTGTAGGTGAAAAAGTGAGTGTCACGGAAAGGCGCGCTCCATGATTGGACGGCGCGTCGACTGAGCCGGCTAGCGCCAAAATTATCGCAGCTCGCTCGCATCACGCAGGACGAGCACCCGGGTAGCAACGCGCATCTTCTCCTCTTCCTTTCGGCGTCCAATTGGCCTATATCCGGCGGTTTTAGAGACGCAATGAGCGTCTGCCGCCCTGTTAGATGTCTATTCGCATCTGCCTCCCTCCCTAAGCCGCCGTCGGCACCGAAACGCTCCTTCCACGCATCCGCCCCTCGAGCAGCCCGCAAACGGAGAGCCCACTACCCGTCCATCAAAGCTGAGGATCTGAATCTCTTGAATCAGGCCGCGGACACGCAGTATCCCAAGTACGATACGTCGGAGACGACGCTGCTGGAGAAGCGATACACGCCCGCGCAGATTGCCGCCATCAAGGCCGCCGAAACCGCAATCGACACCCGCGATCTCGTCACCCAGTCGCAGCGCCGAAGCGACCCCTGGCTCCTGCCGTACGAAGACGACCTGGCCGAGGTGGACCCCGTGACGGATCACGCAGAGAAACTGGACATAAAAGACATCCCTGGGAACAAGTCCTTTCGCGAAGTCAACGATGTGGAGCGTGACGAGGCCATAACTCTCCTCGCCAACGAGAATCTGGCGAAGCTGTTCCCCGACGGGATACCAGAGGGCGAGGTCAGCGAGGACACGGTGAGACAGTTGGAGGATGCCATGGGAACCGCCCTCACACAGGCCGTGCTGGATCCTCGTGCCACCATGCGCATTGAAGATGATCGTGTAGCTGCTACGCTGGCGGACCCGCGATACTCCATGGTCCTGCCTGATCTGCCGCGGATAGAAAACCGCATGGTTCGCCAAACACGCCGTTTGTCTTCCGAGGAGGAAGAGGACCCGCGTCAGAAGCGCCTGCTACAGTACCTCGATTGGGACAAGACCAAGTTGAGGAGCATCAGATGCAAGACGCTAGTTGTGCACGGTGTCACGAATCAAACTCGTATGGGCAAGATCCGATCGCTGTACTATCTGACGATTGCGGGCAACCAGGACGGTCTGCTAGGTGTGGGCGAAGGCAAGTCGGTAGAACCGGAAGAAGGCAGGAAGCAGAGTATCATGTCTGCCATCAGAAATATGAGGCCCGTTCCGCGGTACGAGAACAGAACGACCTTTGGAGACTTGGAGCACAAGGTGGGAGCCACCAAGGTGCAGCTATTCTCACGGCCGCCTGGTACGTATTCTCATTCTTCTCCCAGATGGCAGAGGACTAATAAAGTACAGGGTTTGGTCTCCGCGTCCAGCACCTCATCTTCGAACTCGCCCGCGCCGCCGGCCTCCAGGACCTCTCTGCCCGAACGCCTCGCTCGCGGAACAAGATGAACGTCATCAAGGCCACATGGGAAGCTCTTTGCAACCAAAAACTGCCCGACGAGATTGCGCGCGCACGAGGGAAGAAGCTGGTCGACGTACGGAAGGTGTACTATGGAGGCAGTGTACATTAGACGGAACCGCTTTGTGTATAGAGAGCGGGAGGGCTGTATGATATCTTGGACTCGGGAGCGGGCCATGTTGATAGGAGTACACTGTACAGTATGCATTCGCATTGGGCGGGCGCATCGTTGCTGCATTTGTAGAAAGATCTGTATACTCTATGCATGCCAAAACCATCCTTCCGACTGCCGAACTACACCGCAAAAACTCTCTCGTCTCGTCCAAAGTGCTGCCCTCACAACATCATGCCTTGCCCGGCGGGTATCATATCCTCAATCTCCCTCCTTTCCACGCTGCACCGCCTTTCCCGCAGTTCTATGTCTTCCACTTCCATCTTAACACTCTCGTGCTTGGTCCCTTCAACCCCCCACCCCCACCTCCACCCCATCCTCATCCTCCTCCCTAATCTGCGTATTCAGTACAATACTATACACACTCGCCTTCAATAGCGTAAACACCAGACTCGTCTTGCGCTCCAGCCCGCGCAGCGCATCTAGAATCTCCGCCGACGGGTTGGCGCTCAGTTCCCCGAGTAATGCTCCCATCTGTGTATCTCAACTGTCAACGACGATCTATTTAGAGTGGTCTCCTGGTGGGAAGGAGAGGCGTACGTTGTTCATGTTGTCCAGCAGCCGCGCGTACTCGTCGAGGACCTCTTGCTCGAGTGGGGAGAGCGTTTCGGCGTCGGCCGCGGGGGCGTGCGAGGATGTGGAGGCGGAGAAGGGGTCTGAGAGGGTGTCGGTCGCCATTACGGAGGGTCTAGTGTGCGGTGCGGACGTGGGTAGGTCTGTCTGTTTGGTCGGGTGTTTACTTGTTTGTGACAGCTGCACTCGCTGCAATGTAAGGGATATGGGCGATTGGTGGTTAGACGGAGATGATTGCGGGGACGGAAGTCAAGTCCCTGGTTTACGACCCGAGAGAGTATGTAGAACGTGTGTGTACCCGCTCACTCAGTTCGCTGTTGGGCGTTGACCAACACCGCGGGGAAGACGCGAGTTGGTTGGCGGGCGCATCCTGGACACGTCTTGGCGCTCTGGTAACCAACCTTCCAGTAACGACATCAAGCACGAGTCATGTCCTGAGATGCTCTATATTCACATATTGCTTCATTCCAATCCGAGCTGTATGCCACACAATAATTGTCCCTCAGCCCAAAACAGACCTGCTCTCAGACCCTGTTCTGCACCACCACGCGCTCCTGCTCGAAGTATTCGATACATCACAAGCCCTTATCTCGGAAGAAGCCCAGAATAACTGCGCAAGACAGGGCAACGACAATGAGATATGAAAACACAAAAACTGTCGATGCTCCGATATCTTCCAAAAAACGCCCATCCCTGAAAGTTGAATCCTCAAACAATCCCGCATAGAAGGAGTGTGTCGAAAGAGAGCCGTACAAACGCCTCTCCCGGAATAAGGTTGAAATGCAAGTCAATCCGCTCTTTTGCAAGGAAAAGGACAAATCCGGCCCAAGCACCATGGTGTCCTTTTTGGCTCGTACTACCGATGTGAATTTGTCTGATGTAGTTCGAGATGCTCGCCGCTCATATGATCATGTTCTTCGTCACCGTCGTGGTGGAGAGTGACGCTGTTAAACTCTTCGAAGGGGTCTGCGATTTCACCCATTGGCGTGGCAAGCCCAGAATCAAGCGGTACACCCTTGGCTTTCGCCGCACTGATGTCTACGCTCTGGCTTTCCTTCACGTTTCGGAAGTTGGGCGTTTCAATGCCGCGACCTTGATTAGGCACAATCGGAGGTTTCATATGGCGCAATAATGCCCAAGAGGTGGCGCGGAAGAATGGGTGCGTCTTGACGTCGGAAGCACCAGCCCGGGAGCCGAGGCGGCGCAGTTCGTCTTTGATCAGCAGCTTGCGTATTAATGATTTGCAATTGCTGATGCCTATTAGCAGCGCTCACGCATGGGGCTAGAAGAAACGTACCCTGACACTGAAGGTGCTCCGGACCCTTCCGGGAAAGGCACATCATCCCTCAAAATATTTGCAAAAGTCGCATTACGATTCTTGCCTTTAAACGGAGTTGTTCCGTAGAGCATCTCATATATCAAGATCCCAAGAGTCCACCAGTCGACTGCCGATGTATGGCCGCAGCCCTTGATCACTTCTGGAGCAATGTACTCCTCGGTACCGACAAAGGAATTCGTCCTGAAATTCGCGATACACGACTTGGTATCAATGGTGGGAAGGTTGGTAGAGGACGCGCCGTTTCGACCGACAATCATTGTTGGCCGACCTCCGGGATCCGACTGCTTAGACAAGTCAAAGTCTGACAGCATGATGTGACCGGACTGATGTAGTAGGATATCTGGAGCTATTAGCAAAGGGATGTGCAGGGGAGTGAAGCCTCGTACTTTCTGGCTTCAGGTCTCTGTAGATGAAACCCATCAGGTGCAGATATTCCAGAGCAGCCGTAACTTCAGCGGCATAGAACCGGGCAGCATCCTCGTCCACGCACTTGTTCGGTCGAGTTTGTAAAGCCCTGAAGAATTCTCCGCCGCTGCAGTATTCCATGCACAGGTAGAGATGATCTTCCGACTGAAATGAGTGGTACAGAGTAACAATAAAGGGATGGTTGCTGGTCGCCAGAATTTCCTGCTCGGCAAGCGCCCGTTTGATCTTGTTACGCTTGATCATCTCCTTCTTGCTCAACACTGTAATATGTGAGCACGATAACCAACCTCGGAAGCGCCAGTGAAATATCCGTACCTTTCATGGCATACAACCTGCTAGACTTTTTCTCTCGCACCAGGTACACCTTGCCCACGTCGCCCTTTCCAATCAGCTTGATTTTGTCAAAGCTACCGGGGCCGACCTCCACATTCCGGACCTTGATCGAGTTGGAGCTGTATGTTCTCCGGAATGCCACTGAGTTACGGATCTGGCCGGGGGACGGTATGCCCTTGGCAGGATCGGCGGGAATGAGGTGGGTCGGGTCGGGAACAGCCGTTTCTACCATACTAAGTGTAGACGTATTCGGATGATGTACCAGAGGCTGCTTGCCCAATTCTGCGGTCTGCGGCCTCTCGGACGAATTCCCCTTCGAAAAGAGCCCTTGGGCGTTGGGAGCCGACGCCACCCGTCGCAGCTTCCGGGCCAATTCCTCCTTCCCAGCTACCGTCGCCTGGTCGTCTGCTCCATTGGCACGGTCTGCTTTTGGCATTGGTGGTGTGTCGGGCGGAGATGGCGGCACGCTGCCTTCATTGTGATGGCGCAGCGCTGGAGGGCCCTGGTGGATGAAGTAGGGGTTGGCATGGGCGGTCGGGGAGACGCCATCGTCGAGCGGGTTGCCCTCGCTGGCCACTGTCTGCGAGCGGTTGCGAGATATGTGCGGAATGAAGCGCGATTGGCGGAAGGAAGACTTGGAGTCGTTCTTGGGGATCGAGAGGCCGCCGCCCTCATCCGCGACCTTGCGGTCCTTGTCGCTGCTGCCGCTGTTGATGCGGAAGAAGGCCTTGATCTTCTGCGAGACCTGGTTGTTGCTGCCGTTGACCTGCTTGTTCGAGGACAGCGGCAGGCCGGAAAAGGTTCTCTTCTCTGACATGGCAGCGTTGTTGTTTGTCGACGAGTGGAACAGTTGCGTCATGGCCACGACACGGGAAGAAGGTCAAGAAGGCCCTGCTCTCGCTGGGGGGTCGAGAACGCACTTAGGATGGCGTGCGGTGGTGTTAAGGGTGGATCTAGCGGGCCATCGCCTATCCAGTGATGTCGGTGCTGTCCAGGGTCGTGGTCACAGCGCGGCTGTGGCTGGTGAAGGTGCCGGTGTGAAAGAATGAAGCGTGACAGGACTCACAGCACAGCGCAATGGCGGAGAGGCGGTGTGGTGCTTAGGAGCGAGGCCGAGCCGCATAGAGTATCACAGCTAGGCGGCGTGGAGGAAAGACGAGAGCCAGCTGGGGCACGATGGCGGCTTGGGAGAAAGCGCGGCCCAGACGATGCAGACGCGGCAAGCCAAAGTGGGGAAAGGAAGGGGCCGCCGAGGCGCGCAACCTCGCCTTTAAACCCTCATAGAGTTCCTACCTGTGCACATTCTCGCGGCGACATCTACATTCCCGATTACTGTGCCGTGCAAATGTGTACATTGTGAATTACTGTATTTGCAACCACACATACACAGTCAGCCCAGGGGTGAAGCTTCCATGTCCATTGTCCGTACACGGTTGTCCGTGGCTTTGCGTCTGCGCCCCTCGTAGTGTGTTTCTTTCCCCCACGACCCGTTTCCTGGATTTATCAGCAACTGGAATATCCTCGCTGGACTGCCGAATATGTCGCTGCCCCTTGCGGCACTCTGGTAGATGATATCATTCCGTCCCATCACACAATTGCTGGCGAAATGGTGAAGCTAGGGACCACGCGGTAGCTGACCAGTGCGCTGGGCTGACAGGTCATTCGCTGCGCCGTCGTCTTCTAGAACCTCGCCCGAACCGTGGCCGGGTCGCCGGTCTTGTCGCCCCTCCTTATCCATTACTGATCTTCGTTTTTACTTTATCTCTGCTAATGCGCCATGACATCAGTGTCGAGTGTCACTGTTAGCTTCAAGAACATACCCATGGCTAAGAAATTAAGGAGCCCAACCTAAACTAAACATCCGACCTAATGCCCCTCGTGGTAGCAAAAGAACGTTGAAGGTTCGACTGGATGTTGCATTCTGTAACGCGAGACATCGATACCCAGGTAATATCGGTCCACATACAACCAAAGGCCGTTCTCGCCAGAATCTCCATACGCCGAAATGATTATAACAGAGAGACCGATACGCGAAATTAAGGTTCACAAGAATAGTACCTTCCAATATACAGCTGAAGCTATGTGGCTCACTGCCACTGAGTCAGTCCCTTCCCGCACGTATCCGACCCTCATTTTATACATCACACTACCTTCTGCCTCAAGGATTAAACGTCAATAGCTGCGCCACCCGATGCTGAACATAGTTCCCGTTCTTACGTTCCCGCCGAATCGCGCCCAAGGCGTGGTAAGGAAAATGATCATCAAGGTGCACCAACCCTTTACAAGCGAAATGCACATTCAGCGGTCCATGGGAATGCATCGGCAGAGCCAAAAGACCCAGCAAATCCCGCGATTTCTAGTCGTCAGGGCAGACGTAATCAAGCAACGCGTGTCCTTCAGTGGTCATCATTATCATCCACCAGAACTTGATTTCCAGGTGTTCAAGCTTTGGGAATGTGTGGCAGACGCTATGCAAGACTTCCCAAGCTGATGGCTGCATACGTAGACGTAAAAAAAGCCTCCGTATGCCGGCACGGTGCATCATGCTAGGGAACATTGGTGCCCAGCCGGAAAAGATTGATCGTACCGAGGAAAACATTTTGTGCGATCTGAGCGAAGTACGCATCACCCAAAACTCTTCCCGTGAGAATGTGCACGGTGAGAGTCTTCGCCCAAGTGTCGTTTCCTCGCAGATGCTTATGTGCCCCGCCATTCGGGTAGTAAGAAAAAAGGGCAGTCACGGTTCCGAAATAGAGATTCTGTTCGAGACTCATGGTTTTGAGCTCTACGGCTAGCGCTCTGAAATTGTTTGCGAATGTCGTGTCCAGCCCAGGTGCCATGTGCACTTCCATCCTCGCCGGTGCGCTCACTGTTCAGGTGTCCAGGCATATCTGTATGACATCTGAATCGCCGGTCCGCATGTATAGAGGCCCAGATGCCAGGATATCGATTGACTGGCCCCGAGGAAGTTTGTAGTATGTACGTATGCGCACCCTTGCATATGGATCCGGCTGAGTGGCCATCAGGGACGGAACCTTCGATGTGTACGGGCCGGTATGACACTGGTTAATGTAAAAGAGGGGAACTTAGACAGCCGGGATCCGAAAGACTTATATACATTTGGGCACATATGTTTGCCATGTTTCCCGTGTGAAGTCTATCAAGCCACGCTTGGGACGCTGAGCAAATCCCATAGCCGTGCAGGCGATGCGCTAACAATAACATCGATTTGAAAACGTAATTCGTCGGCATATTATCCATTCTGGGAACATAGACACATATCCCACATCCCTCCGCCAGGAAGTGTATTTTGTGTTGCCCCTTGTGTACTGCCGGCGAAGGTAATAATCTCCCCGATATGCTCCCGCAACCACACCTTATCTTCTATCCTCGTAAAACCAGGCGCCCCCTCGAACCCCACCGATCCCTCCATCGGAAATATCAGACACCCTTTCCTAATAACCTCGCCAGCACAGTAACCCACCCCCGGATACCGGCTCGAAAAACCACTCACGTGACGAAATATCTGGACTAAGTCAGCCGAATCACACCAAAAATCCCACTGAAGCCGTATTTGCAGATGCTTCAAGCTGGTAGAACCCATATGCCCACGGGCAATTTTGCGCAGAAATATCCACGAAGAGTAGGTGGGCTTGAGGGAGAGCTTCAAGCGGCGTATCGGTGCGCGGTGCTCGGGGCTCGGGAGGCATATGCGGTCGCCGGTGTTGCGGCGGACATGGAAGGTATTGAGGCGGAAGAGCACGTCCCTTGCGGGCTCAACGATGGATGGATGCGCCATGACTGTGAGATCCAACATGACGCGTGGCCATTTTTCATCCTCCGTCATGGGGCGGCGGAGACAATGGATCCGATGTGGGCGGTAGGGACGCGTGACTTCGCCGAATACAAGACAGTATTTCAAGATCATGATCCTGAGTTCAAGCGAGAAGCTTGTGAAGCCAGCTGCAAATTGAGCACCAAATGCCGGGGCGAAATGGATGCCTGTTTCGGGCGGGTCAAGGAAGGAACGTGTGCCGGGGCGCTCTTGCCAGTCTAAATTGTTGGTGCGCATCGCCATTGGGGATGGAATGACGGTACCGATGGATTTGCCTAGCGCAAGGAAGTAGCATGTGGTGGTGGTTGTAGGTAGATCATCGTTGTCGCTCATCTTGGAAAGCCTTCGAACAGTACCTCATGAGGTCGTAGTGTATATTCCTTTGCCGAGTGCACCGGGTAGCAAAGACGTGGCTGTTATCGTCGTCGACAACTTGTGCACCATCTTATATATTCCTATGTAGCCTATTAAAAAATGAATATCCATGGCGTGGTAGCGAACCTACTCAAAACGGGTCACCGTCCACGACAACTACGGTTCATCCACCCAACAACTCCACCACTCCCACACAGCTCTCCCATCATGCATAAAACCCAAATACCACATCCACCAGCACCTTCACCACGCTCACCACATCCTCCAAAATGCCCCGCATAACCCCTTCCCTCATCTACTAGGCGTAGCTTACATCGCCCTCGCCATCCTCCTCGCCCTAGACGAGTTCCGCACCTTCGCCTCCATCGCGCACCACCTCTCAAAAGCCGAAGCCGCACTCCACATCCCGGTTCCTCTTCGCTGGCTCAGCCCGTACATCTCCGATCCGTACGTCTTAGGCGTCCTCGCCTCCATGCTGTTGGCCCTGCCCTACTGTTTCTTCGTCACGATGCCTTTGATGCGGTGGGCGACAAGCGAGCGACCACTCTACGACTCGAAAGTTTATGAATTCCCGGTGGCGTTTTTAGCAGTGTGGACGCATATTATTATTGTGAGTTCTAGACTGGGGTGAGCAGCAACTCGATGCGGACTTTGTGCTGATGCGTTTACAGATTAACAACTTTGTGCTTTGATAAGGGGATCGCGGGTGGAGCCGAGAACGGAAGAACAAGCTTGTATGCACTCAGCAGCTTGTACAGCTCGAATAGGAGTGTACCGATGAACCACCGGATGGATTCGCAGCTCCGCACAACAGTGGAAGAAGTGGAATGTGCAAGACAGACAAGTATTTCAGCTCTCAATACAATTGTGCTCCAGTCAACAGGTTGCGACATATTTGACTTGACCGGGGATTCGGACATATGTTGACTTGATTCGTGCATTGCATAATCTTTTTTGATACTGCTTCTGTAAACCACGTTGCCTCACGCCCGCTGTTAGCGCTGACATAGCAACCGTAATCCATCTTCTCGAGACCCAAGACATGCATATTCTCTTCACGTGCTTCCCGGACCACCCAGTAGCGCAAACCGTCGCACAATGCTGGGGCCAATCTCATCATACTCTGCCTTCGTGTGGCAGTAACTCTTGAATTCCGGAGTCTGGCCCAACAGACTGCCTCCGAACCACGGACCATGTCGCTGCCTCTTGTGTGTAATGACCTGGACGTCCAAACCACCACTCTTGGCGCCTCCACTCCGGGCTTCGGAGGCCTTGATCCTGGCGTCTACAAGATGTCTGATGTCGCGCTGCAGACGTCTTCCGAAATCCTTGTATAGTGTGGAACCTCCAGACAGAACAATGTTCTTGTAGAGCCCTCTTCGCACATCAATGGGCGAGGTCTGGATAACGGTATCGACAATGTTCGGTAGCGGTGTCAGGAAGTCTGAAGAGTAGATCTCGGGGTTGAAGAATATTTCGGGGGCCAAAAACCTCTCGTAACCGACGTCCACCTGTACTGACTTGCCGTTGGGGTAGTTGACCGTGTGCTTCTTGAAATAATCCGGTTCGCGGTCAAAGCGGGAAAACTCCTTTACAATATCGGGTGACACATAGCAGAACTCCTCCTTTATGCGCTCTGCAGTCTGAAGAGAGGAATCCGGCTCGCCACGGTCTCGTAGGAGTGATTGGACGAAGTTCGTTATGTCGCGACCGGCAATGGGAACACTCTTGATTGAAGAACCGATAACGTAGCCTTCAGCGACAGGAATGACGTGGGTAACACCAGCACCAGAGTCGATGACTGTACCCGTGAGTGAACGGTCATGGACCTTTGAACTGGTCCATGAAGCTGCGAGGGCAAGCACGGCCTGTACAGCGATGTATAGACCGGCTACGTTGAAGGATTCGAACATTATCTCGGCAGTGTTTTCGCGGTTCTCGGGGGGATTCAGGGGCTAGATAGCAATTAGATTTGAACAGAAAACAGCTGCACAGGATCTTGCTCACGGGTTCGGTGAGAAGAAAGTGGTGGTCTTCGGGTTCCACGCGCAAATATTTGAATATAGAGTTCGACCAGAATCGCTCCATGAGGTCCTGCTACTGTCAATATAGCGCCCGAAAGCTTTCATTAGCTCCCATACCCAGTTGTCTATTTGACCATGTCTGATAGGGTAGTGAATGCCGTACCCAGGCCCTACTGCCGCCGACAGAGCTTCATCTCCAATGAAGAAATCGAGATCCTCGGTTCCTCGTTTCGCATGCAGATGGCTACCAGGGCCAGCACCGCCGGTCAAGAAGGAAGGCTTGTTCGCGACCGAAGGCCGCCCGGACCCAGAGCCGCCGGCACCGCCTGCCGGGCCCTTGGAAGCTATCGCGGTGGGGAACACGAAAGATGGAGAGTCGTTGCCAGCGAAGCCTGGAAGACGTTAGCTTCCTGGTATCTCGGAGGAGGAAGTGGACGCAATGTACCAAGCTTCGAGTAGCCCGTACCGCTGGAGTAGGCGGTCAGTATGCGACTATGCTTGAGGGGCCCGCAGGCTGCAAGGGAGCTTACTTGTCCATGACAACGGCAGGGGTCTGGGACGCCATCTTTGCTGCTGCTCGCGGAGGAGCTGTATACGCGCAAGAAGCAGCTCAGGAAGACCCGTGGAGAGGGGAGCGTGGGCGCGAATTGGCGGATTGGGGTGGTGGATTCGTCAGAGTGGGATGGCGGAGGCTGGAGATGTGGGCTGCTGGAACCGGGCGCAGCAATCCCCGCTCCACCCACCTTCACTTGGCGCAGCGGAAACACTGGCGAAGGGCGGGGGTCTTCACAACATCTATCATCGCCATAATTATCTGCATACACAACCGAAGGACGCGCATTGTCTTCGCTCGCTCTTTCCTTGTGTACCAGAAGCTTGCCGTAAGCCCCACTCGGGCCACATCTCCCAGCGCTTCTAGCAATGACATTGGGAAGGAGCAGTCGCCCGCGACTCTTTCCACTCCAGCCTGCTGCCGTCTTCCTCTAACTCACTCACTAACCATCCCTACGACTCTTCCGCAGCTCTCCCCACTCTTACTGTGCACCAGAGCGCTAGGACACAGTGTTTAACCCGACCGAGGCGAATTCCATTCATTCACCATTCTTCACCTGTGTTACTTCCTTCCGCCTCATACCTCACCTTGAATCTTCTCGCACCCGCCACCAGCGACCCGCTCACCTAGTTTACTGATGACCTCTTGACTGAGTACTGAAAACGTCTCTCGGGTCTAAAATTTCTCTTTTCATCGGCTAACCAGTTGCCTCCTCACCAGCATCCACTCGTTTCCCAATACTCAGGCCGCCACCCGGCCGTCACAACAAAAGCGTTCACCAGCCGCGAACCTGGAGAGATTCGGACCAAGTCTCCGCAGCCTCCGTCGACGCCTCTCTGGAACAAAGGACAGGGGCATGTCGGTTTCTGCAGGTCAGCCTGGAGCCATCGACGGCGCAATCCAGCATGAACCACTTACGCGAAAGGCTACAGAAAGTCCACACCGCAGCGATATTAGCTGTATCTTTGTCCATGCTGGAGCAGGCTATCACAGTCATGCAAACGAGCAGATCCACCTTGAGGCGTGCAATGAGTATGGTTCCTCAGAATTACGGAGGCGTGGTACTGATTATCCTGCAGTGCAGCGCAAGTTGCAATGCTAATACTACGCAACGGTGGATCGGCGCTTGATGCCGTCGAAATGGCTGTCAAGATGCTCGAAGACCGCGAGATCACCAACGCAGGATATGGAAGCAATCTGGCCATGGACGGCGTAGTCGAGTGTGATGCATCTATTGTGGACTACCACGGTCGCAGCGGGGCAGTTGGTGCGGTTTATCGTACGTTTCCAATGTCCAGAATCGTAGGGTCCTAACAGCCAGCAACAGAGATCAAAAATCCCGTCTCACTCGCTAGACTTGTGCTCAACCACACGACTCAGTCGCTCACACTGCGCCGTGTGCCGCCAAATCTCCTAGTCGCCCAAGGAGCCCTCCAGTTCGCCCGGGAGATGGGCATGCCAGAGCTACCCCACGACGCCCTCGTCTCACACGCTGCAAAAGAGAGATGGGTTCGGTGGCACTCTGATCTGAAATCAGCGGAGCGCAAAGCTCGGAAGAATCGTCAGCATCCCTCCTGTTGGAAAATACGGGAGCCGTTGACAGCTGAGGATGAGGCAGAACAAGAGCGGTTGCGTCGCGAACATACCAAGAATCTGATGCAGGGATACTCAGCACTGCCTGGTTCCAATTCTCCGACTACCTTCGAACAGACACTCTGCTATGCAGTAGACGACGACGAGTCAATAAACCCTACCGTCCCTTCCGATCCGAGTTCTGACATTTCTATGACGAGTTCTGCAAGTGATCCTCGCATAGCTACGCCAGAATCGATCAATTCTGACCACCTGCACGAGTTCATGCCAGCTCGTCCGGCCTCTATCGAAGAGTCTTCCAGAAGCGCTTTTATCAACAGCACGCAGCAGGTTCCAACGTTGAGCCAGTTCCGAGACCCAAATGCCAGGCATTCACCAATGGGCCGCATTGCCGAGTATGGTCTGATGGCGGATGTGAATCGAGCTGGTTCTCATACCCGGCGGTCGTGGGGAGATGGGTCCGGAGAAGAATTCGAGTCGACATCCAGCGCCGCTACCAGCAAGCCGCCAAAACACTTAGAAGTACCAGTGCCTCATACCTCATGCGACGGAGTGCAAGTCATGCATTCGTCGCCGCACGGGCGTGGAACAACTTTGGCAGAGAAGGCTCAAAACACCACGCTTACGCCGACCGCTAGCATACCTCTGCAATGTCGGACGGCTCGAGAAGAAGATCATATTACCGACACCGTTGGCGCAATTGCAATCGATGGTTGGGGTAGAATTGCTTGTGCAGCCTCTTCCGGTGGCATCGGTATGAAATATCGTGGGCGCGTTGGTCCAGCTGCACTCGTTGGGGTTGGCACAGCCGTCATACCCAAAGATCCCGATGACCCGGACGAGACTTCCGTCGCAACTGTCACGAGCGGTACCGGAGAACACATGGCAACGACTATGGCTGCTACCGTATGCGCCGAGAGGCTTTATCAAAGCGTAAAGAAGCAGAAGGGCGGAGAGTACGTCAAAGTGACTGAAGACGAGGCTCTTCGATCCATGATCGAAAACGAGTTTATGGGTAAGGCGAATACTCGTAGGATCGTCGAGCCGTTATTAACTTCTACGCAGGGCATCCGAGTGTGAAGAATAGCAACTCGGCAGGCGCTATTGGAATTCTTGGGGTCAAGAAAACCCGGCAGGGTGTCATGCTGTACTATGGCCACAACACCGATTCATTCGCAATGGCTTCGATGCACTCTGATGAAGACGCACCTTGGTGCACCATGTCACGCAACGACGGCAAAGGTCAGATTGCTCAAGGTGGTCGGCTGATGCGCTACCAGCGGCAGAAAAAGACCAAGAGCACTCCCACCCCTCGCCAACCATATGTTTGATCCGACACCAAACCCTGCGCTATATCCTATCGAATTCTCCAAGGACTACCTGCCTAGATACTCTGCCTCTTCCCTGTTTAGTGGCTTGTCTGGAATGCCCTGGTCGACCCTGAATGTTCAACCAAACATGGCTAGTGGGTGGACCACAAGATGAGGTGTGTTGGCCATCTTTCGGTGGCATGTTATTCGCATATGTGCATTTAGTGGCGTTTGATACCTCTCATGCAGCATTAGCCTGACGCTTTCGTGGGCGCACTGTTTTGGCAATCTGAGCAAAATGCAGTGGTGGTCCGAGCCTAAGACATGGACGGAGAAAGGCACAGGACGTGACGGTTGGTGAATAGAGTCTTGCTTTACCTAAAATAACGATAATCTTGATTGCTGATACATTTGGAAAGTGTGAGCGGGCTCAACAGGCGCACGGACCAACATTATTGTGGCGCTCACGTTGATACCTCGCGTCTTTCACACGCGCTGCACGAGTACGCCGCGCCAACTTCACGGAAGAGCTTTATACAACACGGCGCGCCAGATGTTCGTGTTTAATATGTCGCAATATCTCTCTACAATCGAGCCGCGTAGACCCTCTCAAGCGTCCTAAGCACCCACCATGAACGCCATCGACGCTTCCGAACACCACGAGCGCGTGGACGAGAGTAGGAACTAAAGCTGTTGCGTAAGTGAAGGCCCACGCTGACTGTATGTGCAGGTGTGCCTCCATCGCTCCTAGCCATTGTCCTAGATACCAACCCACACGCTTGGGCGCATCTCTCTTCTACACTCCCGCTCGCAACAGCGCTAGCCAACATCCTCGTCTTCATAAACGCGCACCTTGCCTCTGGCAATGCAAACAGTGTGGCCGTCATAGCCTCGCACTCGAACAAATCATGCTTCCTCTATCCTACACCCGCACCGTCCTCCCCGCGACCCCAACCTAATGCGACAAACGGCGACGTCGACATGAATGGTACAACGGAAACCACTTCGTACTCGGTACAAGACAACCCGAACAAGTATCGCCCGTTCGCAAACGTGGAGACAGCTATCTTGAATAACTTCGCGAAGTTGATGGAGGGCACAAAGGAGAGCCACTTGGAGGCAACACCTACGACCCTTATCGGTGGTGCATTGTCGCTTGCGCTCTCGTTTATCGCGAAAGCGACATTACTACACTCGCCTTCAACCTCCAATTCGGACGAAGCGATGCTCGCCATTGCAGACCCGGAAGCCATACACACGTCGTATGTGTCGCTCGCAAGTCGCATCCTCATCGTATCGGTATCGGGTGACCTTGCGAACCAGTACATCCCTGTTATGAACAGTATATTTGCGGCGCAGCGGAAGAGGATCCCAATCGACATATTGAAGCTGGCAGGAGACACAGTGCTGTTACAACAAGCGAGTGACGCTACAGGAGGCGTTTACATGAAGCCTGAGCGACCAGAGGGGCTGCTGCAATATCTCATGATGGCGTTTTTACCAGATCCCACTGCACGGAAAAGCCTGGTCATGCCCAGCGCTGGCGGAGTCGATTTCAGGGCAGCGTGCTTTTGTCACCGCAAGGTCGTCGATATCGGCTACGTGTGCAGTGTGTGCCTCAGCAGTAAGTTGACTCCTACTGCCTCCAACCTCGGACCCCAACGGGCTTACTAACACAATGCAGTCTTCTGTTCCCACGACCTTCCTGATAACCTATGTTTGACCTGTGGATCCTATCTCTCGCTTCGCGCCGCTCAGTCAAACCCGCCGGCTTTGATACCCCGCAAGAAGAAAAAGAAGAAGCGAGCAGGCGCAGATTCAGCAACCCCGGGTGGTAGCACACCTGCCGGTTCAAACACTCCTATGCATGCGTGATCTCTTTAAAACTTTCATTAAGCTGGAAGGCGTTTTACAGGAACATTATAGCATTTCTTGGCGTTCATCTGGCAACGAGACTGTAGGATAAGATTTTGGCGTTTTTTTGTCCGGTCTGGGCAATACTTATCCTGGTATTCGGGGTTCAAGACGATGAGGCTAGCAGAAGAGCGCAGCTAGTAAGAGACTAAGAGTGTACTAGGGCTTAGTGTACATACCGTTACCGACCCCCAACGTTACCCTCGCAAGGTGTGCCTGGATTGAGATCACGCTCTCGGGACTCGTAGACCTGACATTAAGCTTTACATCCCGGTGCTGGTGGAATCGTTGTTCATGCATCCTCAAAAATAGAAATCACCCCACTGTAGAAAGCTTGGGGACCGAGTATAGAATGCAACGAGGCCCGCGACCATACTTGCACGAGGTGCGGGGCTGAAACCCCGATGTGGAATATTCTCCTTTCCCCCCATCGAAAGACGCCTTGGCCTCAACGGCGACCCACATGTTCCGACGTCGCGAGAACCAACAATTCGACCTTACCAAGTGAGGGCCGATGTGTTTACAATGCCGAAGGCGAGAATCGTATCGATAGCGATGGGCTGCGGTGACCGAGGTTCGCTTCTAAAACCTTAGTAGTACAAAGCATTCGCATTGTGCTTCAGTGACATGCCACACGCGGCATAAGACTGGCCGCTAAAGCAAGGGATTGTTACATCCTTCAGTCGCGTTACTTTCCTAACCGCTTACGGTCTTCTTTCTCCACAACAGGTCTCTTACGCCCTTCTTGCTTAAATGCACCTTCCTGCGACCTTTTGTCCCCTTTGAGCAATTCTCGTGCATATTCAATCACCATGGGCGAGGCTATTCGGCGCGTTAATGGGTACGACCATGACGCCTACACGTACTACCCGGTCATCATCGTGGGAGCTGGAGCGTCGGGTATCGCGATGGCGTGCCAATTGAAGGAGAAGCTTGGATTTGACCAGTTCCGGATATTCGATCGGCAAGCAGGCATTGGCGGTACCTGGTGGATCAATCGTTATCCTGGAGTCGCATGGTAAGCAGATCTTCCCTTAAACCCAGCAAGCAAACCACGTGGGTGCAAGAACGAGAAAATCCCAGTATGAAAGGGAGCATTATATGCATGTGGCGTGGGGTTTTGCTTTTATGCAGTGCGGCTGACGCTATGCGGCGCCCCCCCCCCCCCCGCGCTGCAGTATGATGATGGCTCGCTGACTCGGCTCTTATTAGTGACGTTCCTGCCGTCTTTTACAGCTTCAGCTTCAAGCAGAACCCCAATTGGACTACTTTTTACCCACCGGGTCGTGAGATTGTTCGGTACTACCACGAGGTTTGCGAGTCGTACAAGATCACAGACAAATTCGAGCTTAATACCGACGTGGAGCAATGCACATGGCTCGAGGACGAGAGATTGTGGGAGATTCGCCTCAGGCGAATGGTCGTCGGCATGGGCTACTTGAGCGGCAAGGACCGGGCAAAGATCGTGAAAGAGAAGGGTGAAGCGGCCGTTTACTCCGAGACTGAGATTGTGCGGGCAAAGGTCGTGGTCTCATGTGTTGGTGCTCTAGTCGAACCGAACGGCTGGCCAAAAGAAATTCCTGGCGTTGAGGACTTCAAAGGCAAAGTATTCCATTCTGCACGGTGGGACGACAGCGCCGACTTCAACGACAAAGACATTGTCGTTGTGGGCACGGGGTGTACCTCTGCGCAACTCGTTCCGGAGTTACTAAAGGCGCCGTACAACGCCAGATCAGTCACTCAGCTAATGCGATCGCCTCCGTATATGGTCCCGGCTTTACCTCCTCCAGGCGGCTACGAGTGGTGGAAGAAGAACTCGTCAACGCTGTTGAAGACAGTTCCTGGTCTCATGGGCGCGCTGCGTCTTTTAATTGCTGGCAGCGCTGAAAAGGGTTACTTTGACCTTTTTGGAGACACGCCGAAACACGTCAAAAACAGGAGAGATTACGAAGCCGAACTGATGAAGCGCATGAAGAGCATGGTGTCGGAGAAGTATCACGAGATGTTAACACCAGACTACGAGGTGGGATGCAAGCGGAGGATTTTCGATCATACGTGGTACCAGACTTTGAGTGATCCAAAGGTCGAGCTCACGACGCAGCCGCTTACACGAGTCAACGAGAGCAGTGTGGTAATCGGACCTGGGGCTCACTATCCAAAGAATGAGAAGAGCGATCTTCCCGAGAGGGAATTACCTGCCGATGTCATCGTCCTGGCCAATGGATTCGAGATAACGACATGGCTGCACCCCTTGCGTGTGGTAGGAAAAGGCGGCAAGGATCTCGTGAAGACGATGGATGAAAGGGGTGGACCGCAGGCGTATATGGGAACCGCAATGGACGGTTTCCCGAACTTTTTCCTTATCTTCGGTCCCAATACGGCTACAGGTCATTCGTCCGTGGTCATGGCGTCAGAGAACATGGTGATGCATGCAATAAAGTTCATCAAGCCCATACTGCAGGGCGAAGTTGCTACCGTGGAAGTCAAGCACGAAGCGGAGGTCGCCTTCACAACAGACGTCCAGGCCGCGCTGAAGAAAACAGTGTTCATGACCGGGGGGTGCGTATCCTGGTACAAAGCAGCAAATGGGTGGAACTCGACAGTGTATCCGTACGTACACCTCCTAAGCTGTTCGTACTTCACTAATTGCCGAGCAGGTACTCCCAGATTGACTTCTGGCGACGGTGTCGCTTCCCGACTTGGAGTGACTGGGATATCACATACACTAAGCAGGGCATCGCCAGGAAGCGTAGGGACTTGTTCGTGCGTGTCGTTGCCATTACAGCTATTGTGGTAGGCGCGTATCGCGCACGTCAGAACGGCGTAAATTTGAGAGACGTGAAGGGGTTGTTCTCGCATATGGTACAGTCCTCCCTCGTACGGTTATCGTATGGAGTGGATTTCCTTACGAACCACGTTGTTGCAGTATTGAAGAGCTAGGAGGGGTATCGGAGTTCAGAGAACGTAGACTGTTTGACCTGGAGCGTTAAGTATAGCAATAGCATCGTATCAATACGTAGAAGATCCGATCCAGCCCAGTAGCTGGTTGTTTCTCTTCCTACGTGCTCCGCTGCGTAGGACACATTTTTCCGCTCGAAAAGCTGAAGTTGGGCTATAAGAATGGTCGACAGCCAGCAAATTTGGATAGCATCCTTGGGAGCAGTGATACTGTAGCTCAATGTTGATTGTTTCCTTATCATTTATAGTAATAGTCAGTGCCATTGCTCCATCAGCGGTACCCTGTGAATGGACCCCGCTCTCGGACCTTCAGCCACAGGGCTCGGGCCACAATCGCGATCAATCTGCGCAAGGCCAAGTGACCGTTCCTCCGCTGCTGCAACCGTCCCCGAGCTTTGGAATCGCCGAAAGTTGCTATGGAAAATCACGCATGACGAGTTCTGCTAACACAATGAGTGCCAGTCCCCCCGGGGAAGGCAGCAGCGCGGCGCAGAAGCGGAGGAGCGATGAGGCAGCTCCGCAACCGCGAGCTAAACGCAATCGGTACATCTCCATTGCCTGGTGAGTCGCGTGGACAATGCAACGCCGATAGAGAGAGCTGACCAGAGCGCTAGCAATGAATGTAAACGCAGAAAGATCAAGTGCAATGGGTACATGCTGTTGCTCCATCCTGTCGCTTTCCAGCTAATGATCGCAGGCAGACGCCGTGCCAAAGATGCGGCAACCTATCGCTCGAGTGTCTCTATGCGCCGAACTGCTGCAACAACTTCAAAGACTCGGACGAATTCAAGCAAATGTCGGGGCAGATATCGCTACTGCAAGAGCAAGTTGAACAGCTGTTCGCAAACCTCAGCGCCTTGAAGGCCCAGGTCGATATCCACAGTGCAAGCTCAATGCCAACGCCTTTCAATCCGCCAGACTTCAGTCATCTACCAAACATATCCCCTTCGCCCTCGCGCCAGCGTTCCAAATCGAGTGCGACCCGGCCGCGGTTTCAAGGCCCAGCATCAAATGCTTTCAATCTCGGCGTGGCAAAGTCAAGCCTGCAAACAATGGGCATAACAGAGCACGGGGAGGTAGAAGATGAGGGCATCATAACAATGGACGCGACGCTTATGGATAGTCCACCACTGGCAAATACTATGTTGCCAAAGGTGCTCCACGTGGATAAGGATCCGATATGGCACGTCTCAAAACAGGAGGCTATGGGACTATTGCGTTTTTGGCAGGAGGAAATGGGAGCCATGTATCCGTTCCTCGATATCGACCAAATGACCCGCTACGCTGAACTGTTGTTCACCTTCATGGAAGCTGCAGCCCGGCAAGGTTTCGTACAAAGCCAGCTTCCCGGAGCTGATGCCTTCGAGGACGAGAAGACTAGTATACTGAAGCTCATGCTCGCGGCCGCCTTGGTGTTAAGAGGCAATGGAAAGGATACACTCGGCGATCGGTTCTTCAACAACGTGCAAAAGGTAGTCGAGAAGACTCTTTCCGAACCGGTTGACGTGAAAAGCATCAACTTGCTACTTTTGACCGTAAGCTTCGCCTTTTCGTGCTTGCGACATTGCTAACAAGCGCAGGCCATGTACCATTTCCACAAAGACGATGAAGTGCTCGCCTGGCGAACCATTGGACTGGCAGCACGGCAGTGTTTCGAATTGGGGTTGCATCGGCGCGAGAGTTATGATTCATTTACGGACCCGGATGAGCGATCAGCAGCCATCAGGGCATTTTGGGTGACATATGTGCTGGATAGACGCTGGAGCTTTGGCACGGGTATGCCGTTCGCCATGCAGGACGCTGACCTTGACATAAATCTCCCCAAACCGGTATGTCCGATGCTATTTTAAAAATAAGAGCTTTTGTTGACAAAACGTTCAGGACGATTCGACGCCCTATCTCAATGCAATGATTTCATATAGCATCATAGGTTCGAAAGTATGGAGGTCTGTGGGCAATGCGGATTCATTACAAGCTCCGATAAACCACGAGGATATTAGCTTCCTGGATTTTCAAGTACTCAACTGGCATAGGTTGATACCGGAATCCATGAGGTTCGTCCACCCAGAAAGTGGACGACAAGTCGATCTTCACATACCACGCGCGGTTCTGCGACATCAAGTCGTACTATATCTCCGGGCGAATCAAATGCGCATTCTTATATACCGACCGGTGCTCCACACTGCCACGTCGATAACGGAAAATCTCGAATTTGCGAAGATTGTTGTGAAAGTAGCGAAGGACACTATCCGCACACTAACATATATCAACCAAACAACAGACATCTACAAGGCCCAACAAAGCATGTTCAACTACTTCCTCACCTCAGCCCTTGCTGTGCTCTTCTTAGCGGTTGCTCATGCACCGACCAACTTCAGCACCGAATGCCGCGACGAGTTCTATCAGGCACTGGACCTCGTCCGGTCCTTTTCTTCCGATTCCTACGTGTCTAAGCGTTTGTGGAAGACGATCAAGATGCTCAAGGAGGTTGGACCCAAGCTTGGGCTGAACCTCCGCAATGACGCCCCGGATGCACACTCGTCCGCAGCTGTTGCGATGGCTGGCCTTGCGGGCCACCAGGTGGACGAGATGGCGATCTTTTCGAACGGACAGAACGGGAACATTGATACGCCACACGGAATGGCATCGGATCTCTCGAATCTATTCGATGCTGCGGGCAGTTATCCGATGATGCAGAATGGATATGGGTTGTCGTCTGCTGAGGTGACGAACGGAGAATTCAACTCTGTGTTTGAGAACGATGAGCTGGCGAGGATCATGCGGGACCTGTTCTGATATTTGCATATTTGGACGGATTGGGATCTGACTTTTGGATGTTGTAAGAAGCTCGATATCGCAGATGAGCGCCTCAAGATGCGTTGTCCTACTGGTTGATGAGGCGACTTCAGGTAATGGTGACGAGTGCAATAAGACATATTAATTTGACCAAAGTACAGCGTGTGACATAAATGCTAATGCGCGTGCGCCAGGAAAACAAAGAGCTGTTTAGTTCGTCGTACCCCAGATTTACCCAGGGTTCGCTATGGCACGATCTGGCGCATGTGAGGTCTGGAAGCAGCGCCGCCCATTATAGTCACGTGACCCAGCATCGCGGGGCCTAGCCAAGACTTGCGACAACCTCAACACAGAAACATTGCAAGCCGCATAATACGCGAGCGGCCGTTCTAGCAACAACTAATTCGGCCTCGCCAAAACTAGGCTTCTAGCAGTCAGGCCTTTCACGCTATCGCTAACGCGACATCTTTCTCCACGGGTACGCTCCCGGCCGCACCTGCAGATCCCACAAACGGCTGTCCTGCGCCTCGCCCGACAACGCACTGCCCGCGCCCGACTCGCTGCAGTTGCAACTCAATGATACGGAAGTGAACACACACGCGCCCTCGCCTCCAAATCCGGCTCCACGCGCGTCACACTGAGCGCTGTACCACCCCACCCACCATATTTTCGACCCCTCCACCACCCAAGCCCCCTCGTTTCGGACGTCCGAGCCTGAGACCGTCCCTCTTGCTCCCCGCGATCTCCTGGTATACCTTACGACTGCCCTCTGCGTGAGGTAGCGGTACGCGCGCCTTGTCGGCGTGCATCTGTGAACACAGCAGGCACCATGTCTTCCTCGTCGCAGGTCACTGAGTCATGGATCTCGTCGTTCTGCGGGCTGCTAGGCCACGAATACTTCGCTGAAGTATCCGAGGACTTCATTGAAGACGACTTCAACCTCACTGGACTGCAGTCGCAGGTGCCAATGTACAAGGAAGCGCTGGAGATGATATTGGACGTTGAGCCGGAAGACGACGAGGACGAGGAAGAGGAAGAGGAGGAGGAAGATGAGGAAGACGATGAAATCCTGGGCGACGAGAGACCGACGGCATACAGACGAGCCAGCGACCGGAGACACCTGCGGATAGCTTCAGATCTCAGTGTGATAGAAAGCTCCGCCGAGTTGTTGTACGGCCTGATACATCAGCGCTACATCACCTCGCGGCCGGGCATACAACAGATGGCGGAGAAATACGAGCTACAGCACTTTGGCACCTGCCCGCGTGTGAACTGTAGCTCGACCAAGGTGCTTCCTGTTGGCCTGAATGACAGTCCCGGTCACGAGACTGTCAAGCTGTTCTGCCCTTCCTGCCTCGACGTCTATACCCCGCCGAACTCGCGCTTCCAGACCGTGGACGGCGCCTTCTTCGGAACCACATTCCCGTCCCTCTTCTTCATGACCTTCACCGACCTCGATATCGGCAGCGGTGTTCGTAACAACTCTTCCGGTGCCGCACAAGCTCTGCTCCAAATACAAGCCGAAACTGCGAAAGGCAGCAACAGCAACAGCACTCCCGCCAACGTCACATCCATAAATGGCGTAGCGCCACACAACTTAGCACCCGGGCTTGGCCAGGGCAGCATCTATGAACCCCGTATCTATGGATTCAGGGTGAGCGAGAGGGCCAAGTCTGGGCCAAGAATGAAGTGGCTGAGGATGAAGCCGGCCGATGTGACGGAACTGGATGAGACGAGGAGATATTGGGAGAACCCGCCCGACGACGCGGATCGACCACACGATGACGATCTCAACATGGTGGACGTGGCAGAAGGCCGAGTGGACAGCAGGAAGAAAATTGTCGGAAGGAGAAAACGCACCAATGGCTCAGGGAACGGAGGCAGTCCCATGGACACGAACGGCGTGGGTGCTGCGGGCTAGGTGCCCGTGAGAACGCACTTTGGACGATGGCCAGGCGCGAGACGCTCGCAGCTAAATGGGCGTATTCTCAAGCCAGGCAATCTCTACTAGGATTGGAGTCTCTCTCGGAATCGGAGAGCGATGAGCTCCAGCGATGAGTATTGATAGATGAGGGGGTCTGCAAGGCAGAGCACTTATAAGAGGGGATTGGGTTAGCTGTACCTTTTTTTTTCATGCTTCGAATTCTTCGACGAGTTTTTTACTTCTTCTGCGCCCACGACATTTTGAACGGCTGCGCGCTGTCCGTTAGGAGCATAGGCTTAATAAATGGGTTTGGGATTGAGCATACAGCGAATTTCCTGTGTGATTATGTGAAGTGCTCTATAGATTGTGTCATAATCGTGATGCTGGCGCTTGTGGTATGTGTTTATGTATTGATTTTTGTTGTTATTATCTTGCTTGAAATAGTACAGACTGCCTCTGCGTAGGCAACTCGGGTGGCTCCGCAAAAGGCGATTGCGAATCCAACGGCAGCTCCACTGGCCGCAGTGTCTGCAACGGCACATCTTCCATACGTGCATACTTCGTAGCCGACTGCGCCGGCATCTCAGCAGGACCATCTCTTCCCACAGGCTCGGCAGGCATCTCTGCATAAACTGCATGTGATATATGCGGATCATTCGTTGAGTTCTCGACAATTATAGCGTTCCTTTACTGTGTTATGCCGTGGCTTGCCAAGGCCGCGATGGCGCCAAGATCGACATATGCGGATCATATGGGCCCTGGGGATACGCTGTTGGCGGGTAATATCCTCCATCCGCTACCCCTGCTGGTTTTGCTTCGAACCCTCCATACGGTGTTCCATAGCTCGGCGCGGGAGATGCGAGCGGGTTCTGGTGTTCTGTTGGCGGCGCGTACCCAGTGGTAGGGGGATGGTAAAGGTTCTTCAGCTTTCTTCGGCGCATGAAGAAGAAGATGCCTAGACCGATTGCTGCGAGGCCTAGTAGGCCGCCGATGACTCCGCCTGCGGCTCCGCCTATGCTCACGGAGAATGTAGGTTCGCTTGTGGCAGAAGGTGTTCCCGTTGTCGTGTTATCAATGGCAGATTCCGTTGGGGACGTCGTCAATGCGGTTTCTGAGGCGTCGGTGGAAGCTGGACTACTCGCGCTGGCTCGGCTGCATTATGGTGAGCAACCACTGATTATCCCCAAGGCTGAACAAACGTACTAGGTTGTGGTGGCTCTCTCTCATAAAAAGTGTAAGGCGTCGAATCAGAATCGCACCAGAACCTTATACAATTCCCATTAGACACCATCGTTCTTGCCCCGCTTAGAGCTATACTTACCAGCTAAACGTCTCGGACGTCCCCAGCGACGGTAACAGTACGTTGTTGCTGCATGACAGACTCCCCGCCGCACCCCCAGCTCTGCACGAACTCGACGTGCCCTCCGCCACCATCCACCCCCTCACTGCTCTCCGTGTACAGAGTGCATGACGAGCTCACGGAACATCGTCGGAAGTAGTTGCCGCTCGTCGTCCATGTCCTGTCGTCCGCGTCGTACGTCCACGGAGAGTAGAACGTCTCGCCGTTCTCGGTCGAATTCGATGTCCACGCGAATGTTCGCATATCTTCTCTTCGCTCCTAGGGTAACCTAGCTGGGGGTGTGATTGTAGGTTCGAGGGGAGGCGCGGGACTAGCCTTTACGACTGAGATCGCGAACGTGCTCAGGAACGCGCACGTGTGTGCTACGGAGCTTCATGGCGCGCGGGAGGCGTTAGGAAGCGCAGCGCAAGCAGCTGTAATCTGCAAACGTGCCGGGTCGCGCGAGTCGCGACCAAGCTTTTTGTGCGCCCAACTTGCGCCGTCATGACATGTGTGTCGTTCGGAAGGATCGTAAGGCTGGCCACAGCCACAAGCGCAATCTAGAAAATGGCGTACGATTGCGCTCACTTATGCACTCGGGGGTTTAGGCGTCCACTGTGTTAGGCCTGCAATAGGTCAGCCATGTTGAACGAACGTGGTTGTATGTTATTAAAAATCAATTGTTGATAAACAGAAAATGAAGCTGGACCATTGTTAGGGTTTCTTTTGATGTCTTCAACGACCTTAACGGATCATGCTGGACCATCGTCGTTGCCATCCCGATCGATATATCTGCGTTCATCTGCCTATATGATTCGCCACTGGATATTGGGAATGAATCTCGGTCAAGATGATTGGCAAAGCCAATGTACCCTAGCTCGCAATTGAACCTCAAGTGGAGATATTGCGTGGATGGGTAGATTCGCCAGTTTTGGACACGTTGACGGCCAAAAAACCGACTTTATTACTACGGAGCTTCCTTGTTCACTGCAACTATCGCGGGTACATCTCGTATATCCGAGGTCTCGTTAGTTGCCAGATCCACAAGTCTTAGAGCATCGACGGAAAGTACGCCAGCGGAAAGCGCCAGGAACTTCAAATCTGCCGTGTAGCAAGCGCCAGGTGCTAGATGACTGTTTTTTGTTAGCAAATGCTACGGCAAATCGATTCATGATCACAAGAAGAACGCACCCAATCCTGATATCCGTGGTTAAACATATCAGCTCGGCTGTTTCTGTCCGGGCATTCTTTTGCTTCGCGTACACAATGTTCTCATCCACCACGGCATTCGTAAGCAGATCTTTACTCTCGGAACGGTAGGCTATCGAGGATGCTGATGATTGCGGCCTGTGCCTCTCGTAGTCTCGTCGCCTCTTTGGGATGACTAGAACAGCCAGTTTCCGTGTCTTGTCAGACCGATTCACGATGAAGACGCTCCAGTTGAATGTCTCGCCCACTATGGCTTGGGGTGGTCCACTTATGGTCAGCGTCACATGTATCGAGGTGTCCTGCGGCTTATCGGCCTGCTGGCTTTCAGACCCATGGGTAGATGCTTGATCCGTAGAAAGGTGTTTGGCAGTATGTCCCAGCGGGTTGCTCAGTCTGTGAGCAGCCTTGACCAACGCGGAATTTTGTTCCGCAGAGAAATCTACGGCTGTCTGCCAGCCAATGGAGACGAGCGGTTGGCATTCATCAGACACCAGCACCTTTGCCTTTATCTCTAGAGTGAGGAGATGGCCGTCCGCGCCAAACAGAGGCGTGCCGTCAGTGGCCAAATCTGGGATGATCTTGTAGAGACATGCGAGTTGGTCGCCAGGCTTATGAATGTGCGCGATGCCTGTCTGGTCGGATATGGCCTTCACGGAGCCACCACGTAATGATAACCGTATATCATTAATAGTCAACCGGCATCCAGTAATGTACGCGACCTCTAGATCCAACGATGCCATAAGCGACAAATCATTGATAGCAGTCTGGAACTTGGAGTATTTCACTCGCCATATTAACGCTGGTAATGCTCGAAAGAGACGCCTTTGCCCTGTCCGGATTGGCCTGGTCAACTCTTTGGCTATGGGCGCAGTTGGGGCAATCTTGTTTATGCGCAATGCAGACAGACGTGGGTGGATACCGACCAACGCCGGATCACTTTCAAATGACTGGAGCAGATTTAATGCGGCTGGGACCCTGCTTGGTAGATATTCGTCTTCCGGTAGATTTTTCCTTTCCGCAGGTTTCAAGAATGCTGCTGGTTGGAAGTAAATTGCTGGTTTGTGATACCTTCCTCTTGGTCGACCTGATCACGTTAGATATTGACAGACGTGGATACAGTGCAGCTCACTTATGAATGTCTCCAACTTCCAGACCACATAGATGTGCGATAGCCCATCTTCCTCGTGACGTACAATGATCGGATCAGTGGTATCAATGATAGTCTCCGACGCAATGACCTCTTTTGGAGGCCCGCCTTTAGCTTCTGCTTCTGGTGGAGGAGCTGTGCTAAAAGCGATCGCCTCAACATTAATAGCCAGTCGCGCCAGATAGGCCTTCAAGGTGGCGTCTTCCATGACAGGAGTACGGAAGACAACGTATACCGGTACTAGCTCATCTGCAGTCCTGTAGATAAGTAAGAGTATACGTGAGGATGAATGACCGGGTGCTGACTTACCGAAGAGCAGCACCTGCCGCTGGGAGAGAAAGGGTAACACCGAAGCATTTTCTTCTTCATTCGTTCCATCCCAGGAGACAATCTCGTCTTCTATATCAACTTCGGAGTCGGAGGGGACTACAGTTTCCAAAATGGAACTCTCAACGAACTCAGCGCTCCCACGTGGCTGAGCGTCTAGTAGGGATGCCATGTCGTTAGGAATAGTAGTAAGATATGGAAGTGCACATTGCTTCTAAATGAGGTAAGTGGGAGGGAAGGTTAATTGATTTTCACGATCAGGTTGTTCGAGGAAGCAACGCTCGGGCAGGGGAGTCGCGCTGTGTCGTTCGCTCTTACCTCCGCTAGCTGGTCCGTGCAACACAAACTTCTTAGGGAAGCACCCGCCTTCCCTACCTCACGCGCAACACATCGCAGCGACTCCACGCACGCCGCCTCATCGCTCAACCATGGCCGCCGTGAACGGCTTCGCGCCTCCAAGCAACATGCCCTTCCCGCCACCGGGAGGCATGCCGACTCCCATACCGCCTCCGCCCGTCTGGAAAGAAGCGTCAACGAAGGAAGGCAGGAAGTACTATTACAATGCGACCACCAACGAGACTCGATGGACGAAACCGGATGAGCTCATGACCCCAGAAGAACGTGCGACAGTTGGCACCGACTGGGATATCCTTTCGCATGAAGGCAGGCCGTACTGGGCGCACAAGGAGACCAAGTTGACGCGCTGGGAACCACCGGACCAGGTCAAGGCAAACCTGGATCGCATGAAGCCCCCACCATCGGGCCCTCCCGCAGGGTAAGTCTCTTGCGCGCATCGTGGAGATGCAGACTATATGCTGACATCGTCTTCAGAAATCATTGGGCTGCCGGCCCTTCGATCCCGACGGGGCCACGCGACCAGGGTCGGTTCGAGCGCGAGCCTGTGCGTGAGCGCGATAGCTATCAGCCAGACCGGCGAGACCGTGACCGCGAACGCGATTCCGGCTTCGGTGGCGGGGAGCGTGCGGGCCCGTCGTTCGCTCCTGCCAATGAGCTCCAGTTTGCGAACCCGAGCGATGCTGTGGCCGCTTTCCACAAGGTGCTCAAATCGCTGAAGGTCCAGCCTGACTGGGAGTGGACGCGGGCTGTTCGCGCGGGTATCAAGGATCCCAATTGGCGCGCGATCCCGGAGCCAGAGAAGCGCGAAGAGGCCTTCAGGAAGTACTGCGAGAATCTCCGCCTCGAGGAGAAGAACAAGGAACAGAGTCGGCAGGAGAAGCTGCGCGCCGATTTCATGGCAATGCTGCGCTCTCACCCAGAGATCAAGCATTATACTCGATGGAAGACCGCGCGCCCCATCCTGGAGGACGAGACCATCTTCCGATCTGCCAAAGACGACGAAGAACGCCGAAGACTGTTCGAAGAGTACATTGTCACTCTTAAACAGTCTCACGTCGAGCAGGAAAAGGACGATAGAAGGGCTGCCTTGGACGAGTTGATGACGTTGATGCAGGACATGGAGCTGGAACCCTTCACCCGCTGGCACGCCGCAGAGGAACAGCTCAAGGCTAATCAGACATTCAATAGTGAGAAGTTCCAGCCTCTTCATCGTTCAGATATTCTCAACACATTTGAGACACACATTCGACAGCTCCAGCGAGACCATAACGACCGCGTCCAAGCTGCGAACCGCGAGAAGCTGCGGATCGAGCGTAAGAATCGGGATGGTTTCAAGCAGCTCTTAAGGGAGCTCCAGAACGCTGGCAAGCTTGGAACGGGAACGAAATGGAAGGAAATCCATCCCCTTGTCGAGGACGACGCTCGATATACCGCGATGCTAGGACAAACGGGGTCGTCCCCGATTGATTTGTTCTGGGATGTCATCGAGGCCGAAGAGCAGAAATTCCGCGCCCTGCGCCGTGTTGCTTTGGACGCACTCTTGGTGAGTTCCTAACTGTCGTTCTCTCGCGTAAAGCTAAAAGCTGGCCACTGTATTGCTCGTCCTGGGGTGACACACCGGCGATTAATCGGAGTCCTTGTGGCCCACTTTTAACTTTACTCGAGAGTCAGTCACTCATCACGATCACTAACAGGTCACCAGGATGAACGCTACGAGGTTACAACTTCGACCCCTTACGAAGAATTCGTTGATGTCATGCGCGCTAACCCACGTACAAAACATATCAACGATCAAACGATGAAGAACATTTTCGACTATGTCTTGGCTAAGGTCAAGAAGCGAGAGGCTGAAGAGCAGCAGGAGCAGGAGCATGATGCGCGTCATGCCATGGACGATCTACGTGCCGTCTTGAAACGCCTTGAGCCACCTGTGACGCTCACTGATACCTGGGAAACGGTACGTCCCCGTGTCGAGAAGACGAAAGAGTACAACGCACTAAAGTCAGATTCACTTCGTCAATCTGCGTTCGACAAGTACATGCGTCGCCTGAAGGAGAAGGAGAGTGATCGTCGCGACCGTGTCCGACGGGATACACGAGACCGTGAGGAGAGGGATAGCCGTAAGGACCGTGACAAACGGGATCGACGTGACGATCGTGAGTACCGTAACGGACATTCTGACTCTCACCGGCGCCATCGTACGCGCACACGCTCACCTGAACATGATTCATACGCCGCTGAACGCCGTCGAGCTCAGGAGGACCGAGAAGCTCGGTACAGGAACAGCGAGAGTACAGGTCTATCTCCTCCATACCGTCGCCGCGACGATCGTGGCGACCGGGCGCGAGACACGGACAGGTATAGCACTTCTCGCCGCGGCAGTGATGATTTTTACGCACCTGAGAGGCGCACTCGTGACAGTGAGCGGACAGATCGTTCGTCGTATATCCCCCGAGGCGATCCTGCTGCTAGTCGCGCAGATCCCCGTGAGCGCAGTGTGAGCGAGCTGGATTATGGCGACGGTACAGGCGCTCGCACCACTTCGACCCGACGTCGACGCGAGAGTGACGAAAGCTCGGCTAGGCGCGACACCAAGGTATGTTCACTAAACTTACTGCACCTCATTGCCGCAATTCCTAACTCGTCTGCAGCGCGCTCGCTACTCACCTCGTGCTGATCGTAAGTCCAAGACTCCCGTTCCTGACCCTCTCGTCAAGGAGGAAGAGCGTACACTTCGATCTGGGAGTGAGGAAGGCGAGATTGAGGAAGACTAAGGCAACTTTTCTACCCACAGAATCGTTGCCTTTCCTCTTTGTTGACGGCCTAGGTTTTACCCTGAAAGGTCCCTCCTCGGTGTATTCTCGGCAAGCTCTACATGCCCATACCTGTGCTGGCCGTTGAAGTCTCACTAAGGCGGTCTACTTGAAAACCGAAACCGCCTCCTCGTAGGAATGCGAGTCCATCCTCGATGGCCTGAGAAGGGTGTACGGAATCGAGATTGTTCCATGGCCGTGCGACTACACCTGTCGGCAAAGGCCAAATCACCAAGGACTTGATTAACCAGTTTACTTCATTTGCTACAGCACGGCTCTTCTGAAAAGCGGTGTGGAGCTTTCTTTTCCAAATCCCTTTTCCGCATCCTGCACCTAATTCCATCGTGTAGTCTACCGAACAAGATAGAATCAAATTTGTTAGCAGAATGCAGTACGTGATGTGACTTGACCCAGAGTTGATCTGACCCGCGATACTCACACAACACCAGTCGAACTACCATGTGTTAACGCAAGACACCCCATACAGCCTCAGATCACCACCGCCTGTAGTACAGCTCTCTGCTCCAGTCAAACTACTGTGTCTTCGCCCAGGACACGTTACAGTCCCTCAGCTTTGACGTAGCTAACCAACGCGAGTTACCCCTGGACCCATGCATCCTGCATAGAGTCATGACCCGATCACTGCGCTGTTATGGACACGTTCACGAGCATGGTGAACACGATTGAAAGCCCTATTGATCCTGTATATGGCAAGCTGACATATCACCAATCGTGAAGGTATAAGGTTGGGTAAGACAGTTCTATTCAGAGATGTCTTGGTCCTGTGTGTTACCCCTGGACGAGCAATACAATGGCGAACTGAATCTACTTTGTACCTAAAAGATTGGTCCCTGCCAGATCAGACAGTACTAGGACACACACAGATACACACAGATACACACAGATACACACAGATACACACAAATCGTGTATCACAAGTCATGAACATAGATCAGAACACTGGAAATATGTTAAGGCGAGATGCTCTGAAGGTGGCAATGACGCCGGACTTGCTTGGTCTAAACGTTGGGATGAGACATGCAATGTACAATCTATATGCCCTTCAGCTTGACACGCAAAGAAGAGGTATATCGGCGAACCAACTGTTGGCACACCCCCGTCCTCCCGTCCTTCCGGCGTGTTCGAACCCTGCTTTCCGGTCCACAGCTCAAACGTCCCCGCGCATTTGGCGGAAGAAGTCCATGACACCGGTGAAAACGACGAGCAGAATACCACCACCCGGTCCGAGCCTGAGCACCTTGGGCAGGAAACCCTTGTAGAGAGCCCCAAATCCTTCTTCCTTCATGACAGTGCCTAGAGCGGGCCATGCCCAGTTGTACTTGGGGACGGTGCCTACGACCTTGGTGGAGTTCTGGATGCGTGACTTCACGACGTCCATGGGGGTGTTGAGAATGGTACCGACGGTGCCACCAACGGCGCCAGACAGTAAATCGTTCGTGATCTGGCCCTTCTTGGTCGACGCCTGCGGCAGGAGCGTGCGGACCTGGAAGATGCAGCCAAAGTACCCGGCGTTCCAGAGGATGTGGCGCCACATGGTCGACTCGAGACCCTGGTACAGGGTGAGCGGGCCTTCCTGCCTCACGATCTTCATGAAGCAGTCCACCATGCCAGTATATTTGTGCGCCTGCGCCCTGTCCTGGAGACGGATCTTGATGAGCTCGAACGGAACGACGACGAAGGCCTCGGTTGCACCGGCGGTGGCGCCGGTAAGGATAGAGAGGGACTGGTTCATCTTCTGCTGGCCGAAGAGGTTGCGGTAGAAGCTGCCCCAGGAGTCGTTCGCTGCGAACTTGGTCGCCCTCTTCGGCGCCTCCATTAGAATAGGCGCGCTGATACCGCGGTACAGTCTGGAGGCACTGCAGAACGTCAGTTGCGTCTGACGTTGCCCCAGGTGTGCGCTCAATCGTACCCTTCGTTCTTGATGATCTTCCTGAAGCAGTCCACCATGCCATTGTAGGAGTCCTCGCCAACTGCCTTGCCGGTTTGAAGTTGTCTAGAGTCGTTTAGAATGTGTGCGGAGCTCGTTTAGTCGCGATGCGCTTACACTCGGGTTTTGACCACGTCGAGCGGGTACCTAAGATATCAGCGCGTTTTGGAGAGGCAATTGCAATGGCTCTTTACATGATCAAGATCTATAGATGAAGGTTAGATTAGCAATTTAGCGCATCGTCTGTCCCATTGCACTCACTTCAGACACACCAGCGACGGCACCTGCATATACCAGTTAGCTGCAGCCCGCGGCAATATTGCTGCAATTGTCACTCACCAGCCGCGAATTGGTAGACGAACGGGAGGGGCTTCGGTTGGTCCGCCATTGCGTAGCGATACAAAAAGCAGAGGAGAGAAGGGAGTAGTGGAGAGGGTTGTAGGTTTGGACGTTTATCACTGAATGCACGAGACCTGGGGAAAGGTGACTGGAGGTCCGATCGAGCTCCGTGCGGAATGTTGGCCCAAGCTCCAATCGATAAACCGAGCAGAAAATGGGGCGCGCAAAAGCAACCAGAGCCCCACCCGTGTTCGGGCTATCTGGCTCTCGCGTAAAGTTGAAAGCTAGGGCTTGCTATACACAACTACATTTGTAATTGTAGTTTAGCCTCTGTATTGTTTATCCTGGGGTTACTTATAACGCTTTCCTGCTATATACTCTGGCAGGTATAGCCCATTTCTACCTTTACGCGAGAGGGCGCGCAAAAGCAACCTGAGCTCCACCCCTGTTCGGCTACTGGGCAATACCCGCGTCTCTTGTAAAGCTGAATGCTGGCTATACACTACAAAGGGTAATCTCAATAAAGTCGGCCGTCATGTGACTTGCCAAGAAGCTAGCGCGTCACTAGCGGAACAGAGTCTCCGAGCCTCTAAGAGCTCTGTAGAGCGTCAACACCTACACTTTAACCTCACGTTTCTCACTTAATATGGCTTCAAATCCTGCTAAAAAAAGCTCTCGATTGCTTTTAGAAGCCTAGCTAGCTGCTATCGTCGTTCTCAGGACAAAATACAACCTCACTTTCCCAGAAATCGCCACTGATTTGGGTATAACTGACCACACCTGTGGTAAGGCATTTCGACGCGTCAAAGGCGCCGCAAAGGGCGACTCACTGCAGGAATTGCTAGCTGCAACACCTACAGTCAAGCAGTCTCCTCCTGGCAGACCTGTAAAGGTACGCGATGGCTCTACGCTGAGCGCAAGACTACGGCATGACATCATCGTATATGGCACCTACCGGGTGCATGACGCTGTCAGAGACCTCTGCGCAGAAGCTAGCATCACACTTAGTAAGAATACAGTCTATAACATTGCTAGGGAGCACCGCGACGAGCAGCACCTATACGTAATAACTCGCGGAGTACGACTTAAAAAACCAGCGCTTAGTAGTAACAACGAGGACTAGCGACTATAGTACTATGCCTAGCTTAAGGCTAAATATAACCTACACTTTCCACGCATTATATTTGTCTACTATAATAAGACCTCTAAGTCTATTAGCGGGAGCAATATACGTGGCGGAAAGCAGAGGATTTCAAGACTAGTTAGATAAGATAGTAACGTCTACGCACTACTTATAACGCTACCTAAATTTAGTTTTATAATCTACGCTACTACTTTAACTAATACTACTTACTCCTATTAACGCCCTTGCGTTATTTAGGTTTAGGATAATAATAAGAGCCGCGAGGACCTTATACAACGCGTCTCCTATATAAATAATATAGTAAAGGAGACCCTTAAGGTTAAACGCTCTTACGCGACTATCGCTAGCACTAATAAAAAGTAGTAACTACGGGAAATTAACTATAATATTACCTATAATAATAGTTAACGCTAAGCTACTAATAAGGCTACTAGTAAGAAGGGTGGAGCTCTCTACGCAGGTATTAAGAAACCTTTTACTATTAAAAAGTTCTTTAAAACAGAGGAGTTTGTATATAATGGAGGGAAGGGCATAAACGGTATCTAGTACGCAGAGAACATACTTAAGAAACACTTATTCCCTTATTACTACGCTATACGCGATAATAACCTAGGCGTAGCTATTTATTTAATTTAAGATAACGTTCGCCTATACTTACTAGGTCTCTGGTACTGCCAGCTAGAAATTAAAGCTCTAGGAATCAAGTTTGGCCCTTAGCCTCCCAATTCACCCGACTTACACCCAATTGAGCGCTGTTTTGGGCGTCTAGAAGGTTTTTTGGCAAGTTACGAATGCCTATCAAGTTCTAAGGAGGCCAAAAAGGCTGCAGAACAGTACATAAAGGAGGTCTGGCAAGGTAGTAGTAGTAGTAGTATTGATTAACGTCCAGGAACATAATGTTCTAGCCTCCCATGGGGCATGGGGACGTGCTAAGCTGTATTTACAGAAAGCATTTCGTGCCTGCCGGCTGGCTACCACAGTAGCCTTGTTGTACATAGCCCATCCTCCCTTTAATAGGTCTACCTGCTACTACAGGCACCTAGATACCTATAGTAGCCGGCCCTCATCTGTGAGGGTGTTGTTGTCCTGCCCCTCTCTCCCTCGCCCTTGTAGCTCTGCTCCCGTACTGTCTTCCTCCCCCTACCTCGTACGAAGTAGGACCTCGTACGAGTTAGCAAGCTGCCTTGTACCTTGAGTAAAAACCTCGTAGGGGAAAACCTCAAGCTTGAACAAGTAGTAGTAGTCGCCTGAGCGGTACTTAGTTTGGGTGAAAGGTTTTAACCAAGTCTTGGCAGAGCGAAAACTCTGCATCTTGGCTTTGGTCTCTTTATCGCAACAGCGCCAGCTTTTTGCGGATAAAGAACGTGATTCTAGTAATCAGCTTGTTCAGGCGAACAATTTCATACTACAGGAACCCCCCACACGGTCGTGTGGGTGGAATCACGATTTTGGTGTTCCTGAGGTCTGGCAAGGTGATGAGACACTCAGGCAGTATATGGCCGAAAAGCTTCATCCTACCTACTTTATGCGCGTTGCAGAGCTCTGCGAGGACGCAGGTGGCCAGAACAACTTTACAGCATAATTAGAACATCTTATTTGGGTGTATTTGCTTATACTTTAGATGGAATCAAGATGCGCGACTTTTGAAGTTGCTACCCCTGCAGGAATCCCTGCTGCACGTGACGGCCGACTTTATTGAGATTACCCTTTGTACGACCTTCGCAATTGAAGTTCCGCCTTTGTCTTATCTATCCTAGGGTTACTTACCACGCTTTCCAACTCTGGCCCTTATAGCCCGCTTCTACTTTTACGCGAGAGACCGCAGCGGCATCTCGGAGACCGGTACACTGCGCGTGCATTGGGGAGGTGACTGCCTCTCGCGTACAGCTGAAAGTTGGCCATTGTATTGCTTATCCTGCTTAGAAAAAGTAGTCCTGGTAGGCAGGCATTGTTTACATTTTCTGGTTGCTATTCGCCGCACCTTTCTCGTGCAAGTGACCAATAGCCAATAGTGCTAGCTGTGGCACGGACCGTGCCACTCACCAAGAGTTTGGAACGTAATCCTCGTCTCATCTTGACAACTATATTGAACCTACAATTCGGAGAAATCTGTGGCCGGGATAATTGTACACGCGAGCTTGTCGATGCTAAGAGGCTTGGCCATTGTACCGTGTCTTGGTGGTCAATCTGTAATGCTCGAAAATCGGGGAAAATCTTGGCAAAACCTTAATTATTTTCGCGCGCCTGCTAATTTGTTTCTGAAATCTAAACGCCTGCGGTCCCCACTATATCGTTGTCAGCTTGCCGCCTAGTAAAGTAAGGCTGTAGATATACGTAAGGACGTCTATACTAACTATTTTCTTAGTGTTGCAGACGTTCTGGCACGCCCGTGGACATGTACGCCGCTGTAGGCATCCCGACGCGGCCTCGCCGACGCGACCTCGCGCCGCCCCAGCCTCCTAATGCTATATATCTCGGTCGCGGTCTTTCTACGCGTACTCGTAATAATACCAAGCGGTTCCTAGACTTTAGATAGCACCTAGACGCCATCGCTGCACGCGAACGTTGTTCTCGGCACGCTGTTAGCAATGTAGCGGAGAACCTGGAGAAGTTTGGCAACGTTCGCCGCCCTCTGCAAGGCAAGCTAGGGAGACCTCCTGCTATCCCAGACGAAGACGGGGACGCGTTGTTTAATAAGCTAGTTTATTCTGGCTAGATATACCAGGACGAGATTATAAAGTAGCTACTTATTAAGCGTGACTGTCGCGTCTCCCGCTCTACAGTCTAGTAATACTTAAAGAAGAAGAAGTGGAGCGAGCGTACGCTGCGGCCCTTCTCTATTAACTAAAACAAGGACCTAAGGCAAGGGTATCGCGTCCGAATGAGCCAGTATACGCAGGAGGATCTCTGCTTTATCAACAAGGCAATCTTTAATAAGAAGAATGGCTGGAGACATAAGGCGTATGCTCCTGTTGGCGCTAACTATCGATATAGTTAGGATATCCGGCGTGGCGATACCTGGGCAATTCTCCTAGCTTATACTTTGCAGCACGGGTATTTGCCTTGCACTAGCATTAAGGAGGGTTACTATAATTGTGAGCAGTTTCTAGAATAGATTAAGACGCAGCTAATACCTACACTACGCGCCTTCTATAGCGGTAAGCTAATAGTAATTGTCCTCGATAATGTATTAATACACACAAATAACGACGTGCGGGCGATTGTTAAGCGCGCTAGGTATCTGCTCTAGTACCTACCGCCATACTCCCCAGACTATAACCCCATCGAGCTCACATTTGCGGTGTTAAAAGCCTAGATCCGCCGGAACTACGTCTTTACGCGCTCTCGATTTGGCCGTAATAGGTTTAGAGATTTCCTAACAGTAGCGATTTAGGAAAGCTATTATAATAAGTTTGCAAGGAAGCACTTCCGCTACGCAGCTAGTAGCCTATATATTAATAATAACACGTTGCTAAGGGTCAAAAGGGAGCTAAGAACAGAGTTCGACTTTAACTTTAATAAGGATAAGTAAGGTTAAACAGGTCGCTGCAGGCGGCGGTGGCGGCCCTGGGGAGCGGCCCAGCGTTTAAGGTGACGAAGCCACTATTACTACCACTGTTTACATTCGCCTAGGAGCCTTTACCAACGGAAGGAGCCTATGTCGACTCTACACTAGTACTCCAGGCTGAAAGTTTGTCAATTTAATTTATATATATATATATATAATTTCAGCCCGAAACTTTGTTTATTTATTAAGATGTTTAATATTCTGGCACATATTGAAAACAACAAAGTTTTAGGCAGGAATATATTGAAAACTATAGAAAATTAGCAATAACGCTGCTAGATTTACGCAGACTCATGCTTATCACCCTTATACTCTGTTGCTATTGTAAATAACATCTTTGCATAACGATAACTAGTTTTAAACTTTCTTAGATTCTCTTTTAGATGGCGAATAAGACCATCTTTAAGCTTTAACTCCCTAGCAATCTTGTATAGGTTACTAGTAGGGTCGCTCATCTCGCGAAGGTTATAAATTGTCCACCGCTCGTCAAGCGCAATCTCTATTGTCTGGGTGTATTTATCCTAGTCCTCAGGTAACTACTAACCTATAAGCCACTTAAAGAACTCCCTTACCTCCACTCGAGTGTTACCCTGACTATTAATAGGGCTTAACGAAGATATAGGCGCGGGCGGTAGATGTTTTATAATAGCGTAAGTTTAAGAGCTTAAAGGTCTACGTGCTAGTGACGCTGGCAACGGCGGCGGAGACCTGGACGCAACAACGCGTGGACGTGGGCCGTATGGCCAGCTCTTAGACGCCTTTTGCTACTGTATAAGTAGCTACTGCGCCTTAGCCATACGCGCATAACGCTTAAGGTCTTTAAATTAACGTAGTTCCTCCTCTTCTTCTTATCGTTATTAACGTTAACGCTCTTGCTTATGCTTGCGCTACTGCTGCGCCTCCTTTCGCTCCTCTTCTTTGTCCTTTAGACGTTGCAGCTCTTGCTAGTGTTTTAGGTCCTCCACACGCTTCCTATGCCGCTTCCTCTCCTCTTTAGCAGAGCTATTATTAGTGCTGCCTAGCCGCTTCTTGCCCTTGCCTCTGCGAGTATAAGGGTTAACCTTAAGCTAGTTACCCGTGTTACTGCGCTAATACGCGACAAGCTGAAGAGGTGGCTGCTTAATAGACGCGCTGTCCTGTCCCTTAATAATACGCTTTGTCTATGTCTCTCCATCCGCCGGACGTATCGCGAAGTGCTCACCAGAGAAAGGAATCCAGCACTAGTGTCCATAGTTGCTACAGAGGGTCTCGTGGCAAATCCACCAGTTATGGATACTGCTAAGCAAGTCAGCAGAGGACTGACGGACCTCCTACTGCGCCTCCGTCCGCAGTAACTAAGTCGTACGACTGCTACAAGGCACCAGCGCGCTGGCAATAACTTAGGGCGGAGTATTAGCTTGCCTAGGTGATAAAGGCTCGTTAGCATACGTCCGAGGAAACGCCTTCTATAAGAGGGCAACCTCTACCTTTACGTCCACCCTTATCTCTAGGATATCGCACCCTCGCAGCGACTCGGCAGCCTGGTCTATGTCTCTCACCAGCACGTCTCCAGACTCCACAAAGTCAGCCAACGTCTTATGCTTGAACGCTGAGCGGGACGTCTTCGTCCTCCGGCCAGCGCGAAAGGCAACACCGATTGCTAGTGTACGATAGTCTCGTCCGTCGATTTCAGACAGGGGATTACGGACCATCTGCTCTACCATGTCGTCCAGATCTGATATCACGAACTCTCGTCGATTACAGATAGCCATATCCTTAACCTTTATTGCCTTGTTCACGCGCAGCGTGTACTCAATCTCCAGGTCATACGAAGGGCCAGGCACTGGCGACGACGCGCGCGGCGGCGAGGAGGGTACTGCTACCACAGTGGCAGCAGGCGGTACAGGTGTAGGTGTAGGTGTAGGCGCTGGCACAGGTACAGGCGGAGGTGTGGGGGGGAGAGACGGCGGAGGAGAGGACGACGACGACGGTGGACCTAGCAGGTTTGGCAGCAGGCCTGGAAATCGCCTGCTCAGAGAGTCCTCACGGGTGTTACCGGACGCTGTTTTCGACTTCTTGGTCCGACTGGTAGGCTTGCTGGCAGGCTTACGCGTGGCCTTCGTCCTGTGTGCACCACCACCTGTCATTATAGCAGGAGCGGGAGCTTCTACTTCGAAGTCAACGGCGATAGGTTTCCCAGCGTACGCGGGACTTACGCGTGGCTTTAACAGTGGGCACACGGGCTGTGCCTGTACAAGAACGCGTCTGGCGACGGGTTGGCGACGGCGCGTCGGCGTTGGTCATGCAGGGCGTATGTAGAGGTCTCACGCGACTGCAACACTAAGAAAAGGTTAGTATAGACGTCTTTAAAACTTCAACTAATGTGGCAGAGCTAATAAAGGTAACAAGGCGCGTACCGCGGGCGTTTAGATTCTGTATACAAATTGGCTGGCGCGCGAAAATAATTAAGGTTTTGCCAAGATTTTCCCCGATTTTCGAGCATTACAGATGCACGTCGTAACTCAATGCACGCGCAACACCAAAACCTAAGGTAGCCACATGAGGCTATAGAGGCCTATATAAAAGCAATTATTAAAAGAATTTTTATAGCTAAGATCTCCTAGGCCTGTTAATAATTACTAACTACTTATATTATAAATATTAACTTAGTATTTTAATTAATTAGCTTCTACGCGATAATAATATTAATAGCGTAAATATTATTATATTAATATATATAGGTGCTAGTGTAAATTTCTACCTCTTTATAATTTTATAAGTGACTTTTAAGGCTCTTTAACTTCCCTTTTTAGTAATTTTAAGACGTTTTTAAAGTTATTATTAAGCCTTATAAGCCTATTAATAAAAGTATTACTTAGTAGCTTAATTAGCTTTTTTCTTAGCACGTATATTTTTAATTACTATATATATAATACGTCTCTCCTATAATAAGTAAGCTTTAAGCTACTAGCTAGCCCTATAAGCTTTTACTTACTTACTTTTTTAAAACTATAATTATTAATTTTGTCCAAATGGTAGTAGTCACGTAGACCGGATGCACACGGATCTCTGTGCGTAAGATCCGGAAGGGTACGGATCTCCGTGCACAGAGACTAGGAATATATTAACCCTTTCCTTCGTACAATAGACAGGGAGAAGCAATCAACACCAGTTACCCCCCCCCCCCCTCCGTACGATGTTTACACCGTGCAAACCTTTCTGCCTCGTACGCAATTGCTAGCAGAGAGTCTATTCAACAAATTTTTAGTATTTTTTTGTGTTAATAATCGCGTATTTACTGTATGCTATATAGTAACAAAAAATAGCTTTTTTATAATATTTTTTAAATTAATTAAAAGATAAAAACCTATTTTACTTTAAGTATTTTTTTTAAAGCTAAAGCTTTTTATAGGCTTTAATTTTCGTACTCTATAAGCTAAGCTTATATAATAATTAAGTACATAGTTTAGCTTAGCTTCTTTGCCCTATTACTAGCCCCTATATTAATATAGGCCTTTAGAAGCCTATTAATTTTTCTTTAATTTAATACGCTAAGTACTAAGGCTAAGCTTTTTTATTATTTTTACTTAAGTAGGTAAGCGCTATTAAATTACTTAAAAATAATTATTGAATTTAAGGGTAAGATACTTATAGCTTTAAAGACCTAAAATATTAGTAGCTACCTTATAGTGCTAACCTAGGCCTTTTAAAATAAGAAAAAAATTTAGTAATTAAAACTAGTTCTTAGCGCTTATAAAGGAAGGCTAAAAGCTTAGCTAAGTAAGTAACTAAAAAAGACTTAAATACGTAAATATTAAGTAGCTATAATATATATATTAAATAAAGGGGGGAATATATCTAAGAGGATCTTATTTCAGTTATAGTAATTAATAAATTTTATAATAACGTAAAATTTATAACTATTTAAAATACGTACTTAGTAGGCTTATTAAGCTTTCTTATTAGTATAGTAATTAAATACCTACTATAGCAATATTAGCCCTATCTAATTATTTAACTAGCTAAAGGTAGATAAGATAATAAATACTATATAATATTAATAAATAATTTTCTTTATCTAGCTTAATTATACGCTTTAAGAGGTAAACTAATAAATAAAAAATAAATTTAGGGTAGATTTATTAGCATATATATATAATAAGTAAAATTTATTTATAGTTACTATTTTAAATTAATTACTATACATGCTTACTTATATAAAAAGGTATACTAAAGATCTTCTTTAAGTAAGAGGTAATACTAAGTAGGATGCCTTTTTTATCTATATTATAAATATACTAAGGCTTAATTTAATACTACTTGATCTTTTACTACAAAAGATTATAAAATAAGCTACGTTTAGTAAGGCGTTTAATATATTATAAAAGCTCTTTTTCTTATTATAGGTCAAGCTTTTAGTAGTTATTATTCTTAACTATTTAAGACTAGGTTTTAGCCTAATACCTTCTACTTAACGTAGATTACTTAACGCTATACTAATGCGCTAATTTTATATATATATATATATAATTTAATTTTAATAATTTAATAGTACTAATCATAGCCTTAACTAAATCTATACTAATAAAGTTATTAGGTGTTAAATATAGTGTGTGTTAGTGTTGCGCGTGCATTGAGTTACGACGCGCATTGACCACCAAGACACGGTACTGTTCGCTGGCTTCATACGGAATGCGTGGCGCATTCGAAGGCACATGCGAATGCTGCAGAGGGAGGGTCTTGTAAGTTCAAAGAGGAGCATACATGGAGTCACAGAATGACCCATTTGACATGCAAACAGCCTATGCCCCCCCCCCATAACCTTGTGTTCGGACATCTTATCCTCGCTGCAAACATCCAGAAGTCACTCCCAGCGGACGCGCATGGTCATTATTTAGCAGACCAGATCCGTCAGCGATACCCGTCTCTTGGTCCGACCTTTTACGTTGATCGCTGGCCGTTCTCTGAGCCTATGCTCATGGTGACTGACCCGGACGTCGTCGCGCAGTCTAGCACGGCGGATCATCTACTTCCTAAACACCCTGGCATTAAGACATTCCTCTACCCAATCACGGAAGGGTATGACTTGAATTGTCTCGATGGAGAAACATGGAAATTTTGGAGAAGGCTCTTCAATCCTGGATTCTCCGCTCGCCATATGCAGACCTTGGTCTCTACTATCGTTGAGGAAGTGGCGGTCTTTTGTGACGAGCTGAGACAAAGAGTTGAAGAAGAGAAGATGTTTTCATTTGAGGAGCACACGCTTAGCGTGTCAATTGATATCATAGGCAGAGTTGCATTGTAAGCTAATCTCGCGGAGGAACTTAGAGGGATTCTGCTGACTATGGCTATTTAGAGATACCAAGCTCAACACCAAGGCCAGCCTAGCCCATGGATCTCGGCCTTGCTACACCAAAGACAGTGGGCCGCGTTCGGCTTGGAGATGGGCATATGGATGCTTATTAACCCTATGCGCTACTTCTACATGTGGAACAATCGAAGAATCATGGACAAGTACATTGATCGCGATCTCGATGAGCGTTACACCACACGGCAAGCGGATGCGAAGAGCAAAACGATCGTCGATCTTGCCCTAGCTGATTACAAGTCCGAGAAGGGTTCAAGTCTCGATAAAGGCCCAATGGATGCAGTGTTTCGGAAGTTCACACGAAGCCAGATGAAGGTCTTCATATTTGCCGGTCACGACGCGGCGTCCACTACGATGTGTTACTGTTGGCTCTTGCTGTCGCGTAACCCGCAAGCGATGGCCAAGATACGCGCAGAACATGACGCAGTGCTCGGAAGTGATAGAGACAAAGCTGCGGCAGCATTGTCAGAAAACCCGGCGCTTCTGAACCGTCTAACATATACTCTTGCTGTGATCAAAGAAACCCTTCGCCTCTTTCCAGTCGTATCAGCCGCACGTGGCGGACTGAAGGACTTCGTGTTGACTGACGCGCAAGGTCAACGCTTCCCAACAGAAGATTGTCTCGTTTGGGCGGTTCACCATGGCATTCATAATAACCCGCTTTGGTGGCCGCGGGTCGACGAGTTTGTGCCAGAGCGATTCCTCCCGGACGAAGAGCGTGCCGAGGAGCTCCGACCGCGCAAGCATGCGTGGCGCCCTTCGAGTTGGGACCGCGAGCATGCATCGGGACCGAACTTGCAATGACAGAACTGAAAATTGTGCTTGCGCTCACGGTTCGCGACTTTGATCTCGAGGAAGCTTTCACTGAATGGGATCGGGTCAACAAGCCAAAAGGAGTCAAGACTGTAAACGGTGAACGCGCTTATCAGATTTGTGACGGTTCAGTATGGAAGCCTGGGCCACCCGTGCGGCCCGTGCACGTGACTCACGTGATCCACAGTATATATAGCTCCTGTAGAGTAGCTACTCAATCAACAACGATTGCCTCAACTCTACTCTTACCGACGTTACAAGATTCAATTAGAATCTTCTCATCCCGTTGACGGGTTTCCTGTGCGTCTCTTCGCGCGCTAAAGCAGGGGTTCTGGAAATGAAAGCAAGTGTTCATGCGTTGATGATTCTTGCAACCCATCGTTCGCCCTCCAATTGACTCACTAGTCTATCTATCTCACCCTGCTCCAAGCAAACCATGACCTCCAGGACCGGGAGTCCATTCTCAACTCTCACCCTTTAGAAGAACATGTATCAATCCTTCCACGAGAGAGTGCGGTTTTCTGATCGCCACCGGACCCCCGCCGGTCGTTCCAGGTATACTCCAGGCGCAGTCAGTACCGATATACATCCAGCTCGTCACGAATAAGTCCGGTCCGTTCCTCTCATCAGTGTTGAACCTGAGTTCACAGGAGTTGCGTGTTCTTAGGAAGATATTCAAACGCGGCTTGAGCCATTCCAGCGTTACCGAGCCCAGTCTCTCCGCGATCCTCGAAGCGACGGGACTAAGGTCCTCTCCGGACCCTGAATCTTCAGAGGTCTTATAGAGCATGGTAGAAACTGGACAGGAAGCTTGGATCTCCGTGACACGGTCGCCTAGGTATGCGTTGTTGAGCTGCTTAATAGTTCTGCGATGGTCGAAAGGTATGCTAAGCTTAGTGGTTTGTATATTGTTCTCCGTTAGCACGGACGAGCGAGCGATCGTGGTCTTGGTCCATATCAGGGCAAGGAGCGCCCTGAAGCTTGAAATCGGTTGGTTCGTCTTGGATGATAGGGTTTTCGCAAGCTCGGAGATCGTAGCAGTCGAGAAAACGAAGATCTTTCCGGAAAGCTAGTATGGTTCTTTACGGAGCCTAGTGGCAGACGATCGCATGCCCGTGAAACGAACCTCGGGGCACTCGATAGCTTCGGATGTCTCAGCCAGTCTGTCGATGACTTGTCTTTGGGCATCCGTGTCTGCGCGGAATTCTTCCTCGGCTGTGACGCCTCGTGACAGCGTGTAACCGCTCCAGACTTTATACACTATCGCCAGTCCGGTACCATCAATCGCGCTATGGTGCGCGTACACGCTCAGGACCAGGCCTCCACGAACGAAGGTGGCCTGAGCAGCCAACACAGGCACCGGCACTCCCTTGTTGAAACTGACCAATCTTACGGCAAATTCGTCTTCTAGCCCAGGGTAGCTCCGCAACAGCTTGGGACAGAACACGTCCCCCCATATAGGGAGAGGCAGGAACCCCGCTGTCTCCATTTTCGCAAACTCGAGGTCTGGGTTTTCCACCTGGTCATAACTGACTGTGAAGATCTGGTCGATGACACCGTCAGAGATTGAATCAGGATACTGCAGAGAAACTCGATCCATCTTCGCATCTGCTAGACGGAGAGAACCGGCCAGAAAGGGGAATTGCTGCATCGTCCTCGTTAAGCCGGTTCGTAGCGCTTTGGCAGCATCTTGGGCGAGTGCAGGATCAGAGAACTCGGAGAAGAGGAGCTGTCGAATATGCATGCGGAGCATGGTCTAATCTAAGACAGACAGGTGGAAGTCTTCCATGATTGGGGTCATGGCGTGTGGAGTAGGAAGGTGAGTTTGATTGAATCGATGTCTGCGTGGGATACTGGCGGTGTTGGTATTACTGTGATAACATCAACGTCAGCGTCTAGATTGAACTCGTTGAGATAGCATGGGATAAGGAAGGTTAAAGCCCTCAGCAAAGGAGGGCGAAGGGTTAAAAGGTGAAGGGCGGCGTGGGCGGCGCAAGGACGTGCATCGGCGAGCTAACCAATAAAAACGGCTTCGTTCGTGTTACTCCCAAATCTCACATTCTTCAAATCGATGGACCTCAACGCCATCATTATTCCGTTCAATTTGGATAAGAAAACAAACACACGCCATGACTCAAAGAAACAAGAAACTGTTCCACTCAGTCTCAACACAAGCTCACGCTCAGTCCCGAACCCCGAATTCCAGCTGATCGACCTCCTTACGAATGCCCACGACGACCTGGAAGTGGCGCAGCATGAGAGGCTTGTCCTTTGCAGCCAGTACGAGTGCCGTCTTGATTAAGTTCTTGATCTCGCGCCCATTCATTGGCATCGTAGCCAGCTCTTCGAAGTCGCTGTCCTTCATCTGCACATGGTTCGCTGGCAGTCTGCGGATGAAGTTCTTCCACACTTTTTTCCGCGCATCTTCGTCGAGGTCATGATATGGGAGGATCAGATCCACGCGGGACCTAAAGGCAGGGTCGATCGTGGAGATGCGATTAGTCGTGAGGAATAGAAGGCCTTGGTAGTATTCCAGCTGGCGAAGGAAGACTGCACCAAATCAGTATTGCTTAGCAAGGGACGTTGGAAGGACCTACTAGAGACTAGCTCGTTGCGAATCAAGTTGTTCGATGATCGAGACTCCATGAATACGTCAGCTTCATCAATCAGAAGCACCGCGCCCCAAAGTTGGCAGCACGTCAATGCTCTCTTCAAGCCAGTCTCAAGGTCGTTGGGTCGACTGCCAAGCTCGCCTGCACTCAGCATGTACAACGGAACCCTCGACTTCTCCGCGACTGTCCGTGGTTAGATTGCCGCTTTGATTCCACGAGTGGGATATATGGCGTACTTACCTGCCTCTGATGTGAGAGTCTTGCCCACTCCGGGCGGACCGGCAAGGAGAATGATCGTTCCTTCGCCTTTGTGCTTCACGAAGTCATCAAAGCCAGTGTTGCGAACTTGATTGTCGGCAAATGCCATCAGGAGCGTTTTCTGTTCCTCGCGAAGGACGAGGTTATCATAAGGGTGATCATTCCATTCCGGGTCATGAATGTCGTCAACATTGACCAAGCCTGGAGATATAGTCAGCACGGCGTTTGAGCATTTCACCAGTGGGACACTTACACCACTCTTTCCCATGCAGATCGAATCCCATCACACGTGGGACCGCTAGCATGCATTCGTCGTCCGTAAGCGGCTTCAGGTTCTCGTTCCTCTTGCTCTTGTCTTCACCTTCCTCGCTGTCGGGAGGGGTGTGCTTGCCGCTGGAATCGTCTTCGTCATCGTCATCATCCTCGTCGTCGTCATCGTGTGCTTCCTTCTGTGGGGTTTCAAGGATGCTTTCAGCTAGTTTGGGAGCGACCATGTTCTGGCAGAAGTAGTATGCATGAGCATCAACCACGAACCGATCGTTAATCTATTCAAGAGTCAGTTACCAGCAAGTAGAGCTACAATCCGTCTGATCAGCACTCACAGGTTCGACGGAGAAACCGCATCTCGTTGGTACAAATTTCTTTCCCTTAGCCATCGTAACGTGGAATCCGCGAAGTGACTCGAATTTCCTGCCCCGCTGGATGAGCTTCTGACGAAGACCTTCATGGTCCGCGGCGAACTTGAAAGGGTAATGAGTCAGTTTCTGAATCAGTTTGACGCCTTCGAAGTAACGAAGCTTTGCGGCAGAAACATTGAATCCCGTGTTGGCACCGTTCCATTCAATCTGTCCAAGAGTAAGCATCCAATATGGCTTGTCGTTGTCGCCGTCGTCACTATAGTCGGGATCTTCGGGGTTGTAACGTTTGGCCGCCACAATCTTGAAAAGCGAAGTGTTGCCTCCGCTATTGGACACTGCAAATTCTCCCGGAGCGAGCACGAGCCAGAGCTGATCGAACGTCAATAGCGAAGTGCGCCTTATTTCCTGTAGCGAGGAAATATGGTTGGATAGCAGCGGCTCGACCTCTTCGCGGAACATGTCCAACTCCTCTCGGACTGCCTTGTCGCCTTCCGCTTCGATGGCATCTTGAATCACCTCCCACCGATGAATCAGAGGGCTGTATGGAGGAAAGAACGCGTAGGGAGTATCGTCAGCGTATGGATTCGGATAGTCATGGAAGATCCTGTTGAGGAAAGATTGCAAAGTGGGACTCTTGATCTCGATCGAGTGGATGGTCCATGTGTAGTCACCTGCACCATCGTCCGTCTTCTGCTTGGAATAGCGCCGAACAATGAAGTGCGACTGTCCGAGCTCCTTGATGCGGCGCTCCTCGAGGATCGGATCCTTGATCTCAGACCATTTGGCCGAGCTCCGGGATCGGGACGTCGAGTGATTGTACAGGTTCTTGACAGCACGGATCGAACCGACTGCGGCATTCCCGACACTTTGAGAAGTGCCTTCTGCCTTCTGAGTCATTTTCCCGATCTTACTGGCTCAAGTGGTGAGTACTACACCAGATCAGCTTTTCGAGAACCTAAAGCGTGGTGAGCGCTCTTGTGATACATACCTGCTGATGAGTTGATTGATGGGAGTGAATTGACTTGTAGCGAGAGAGAAGTGCGCTTTATAGATGGATATGGTGACTCAAAGGCGACTATACTCGACCGGTATAAATAGTCGGGCATTAGTACCCACACAAGGATCTATCACTAGAGTGCATGGTAAGTTTCCACGAAGTTAGGCAGTCGCCTACTAGATTCAACGTATTCTCAGGATCGTTGTACCATGGAAGTGTCTGCCTGGTACACATAGCAGGCATCACAGGCGGCATAGCCACGTCTGCCTAAGTACCGAGCATTTCGCATGGGGGCCACGCTGTATAGAGGTGATCGGAACCATCGTGGAAACTCAACTGAGAGGTCGTGGAAGCACTACAGGTCGCTGACTTGATACGAGGGAGAGTGCCGCTGCAAGGAGTGCCGCTCGCTGATGCCTGCGGTCCGTTTTCAGAGAGCTACAACAGACAGCGATGTCCAAGACAATGGGCAAAAAACATTGCGGTGGCTGGTGTGCAACTTTCACATCTCATGTATCGAAACTTCATATCCAAGCAGGACTTCAGATATCGAACGTGGGAAGTGGGAAACGACAAGTCAATGAGGAGAGATGACGGCGCCTGCATTAGGTCATCTATGTGGGGCGTTGCCGACCCGAGCTGCGTTGACTACAGTCACGACTGTGGGTTTTCTTTTATCGTCCCAGGTCCCCAACGACCAGAACGGGATCATGCGAATATGAGTTACGATGCGATCATTACACCAAGAAAAGGCGCACCATAGAAACACGCAAAATAAAGGGCGCAATGAGCGCGCAGGTGCGGGTGTTGGGCGGTAGCGAAGCACCGACTGTGTGCCATCATCACCAATGCCCATCGCCCGGTTTTCATCTCTCGACTTTGATAATCCGTTGTGTTCATTTGGAATCTACATGTGGGTATGGAACACTGCGAAGGGCTTCATCCGCTAAAGGCCCAATCGCTAAGCAAGCTGCCACCTAGGCATCAGCGGCATCGGAATGCCTTTAGGGGACAACGCGACAACGACTATTACTCAAGAATGAAACCATGCCGCTGCTTTACCCGGTCCTATTCTACTACTATGATCTTACCAGTCAACCGACTGTAAGAGGGTAGCGGCTACTTGGCAATCTCGATGGATGGTACGAATTAGCATCCGATTGGAGTAGTGTTTAGTAGAACCGTGAAGTCTTCAAGAAAGAGTTATTCGTCCCCGATCATCAATGCGTTGGTGGCTTGCTTGCAAGACGCTTGTCTTGCTCTTCTTTAGGAAGCGTATCCCATTCTGCCACGTTCTTATCCTAACAAGGTTATCAGCAAAGGGAATACCCATTACTTGGATGCACTTACCCATTCGGCCACGCAATCTGGATTCCAGTTACACTTTTCAACCTCGCCATACATGAGATGGTTGCGTCGGGGGTGGAGAGCGGGCCATCCGGAAGCGTGGTAGTGATGTTTGACAAGTGCCCCCCTGGAATCGTGGTTGCCCGAATCTGAGTGGCCTTGGCCTGCTGCGAAGGCTTCAACGTTGAGAACCAGGATCCCGTTGACGAGCCTCGACTCTGCAAGATTGTGGAATGGGTCCCAGGTCACTACTTTCCCGCCATTCTGCGCGGTCATTTGTGCGAGTACTGCATCGGTGAAAGCCGACGGACCGGTCCCGCTAATGACCTCGTTAAAATCAAGCTCGAGCTGTCCAATGGGTACGCCTTTCTGTTTCGACAGATCATGAATCCATTCTTGGATGTTTTCAATCAGTCTCATCATTACAGGTAGTCGAGGCTTGGCTGCGAAGGTCCACTGGCAAAAGGACTTGCACTTGGATCCTAGGATCGGGTGGTTTGCAAACGCCGGCTCATCAATTTCCACGCCGATAATCATGTCGACTTCCAACTCATTATAACGCTCGGGGATGAAGCGTTTCACCGGCCGTAGACACTCGACATCGATGTCTGCATAGACACCGCCTTCGGCGTACATGACGAGGTATCGCAGAAGGTCTGCTCGGACTATCGTAATATTGAGCTCGCGATACAGCTCAACGATGTCTGGCCGACCGAAGCCGTGCGCGCCATAGTGCTCCTCGACGTATTCCAGAGCGTTATCATCTGTCAACACCTCATACCGGTAATTTGGGTTCTTCGCCGGCCAAGTCTTTGCGGTATCTGAGTCGCGCTGCTCGAAAGTGAGCGGGCCCAGCTTCCAAGTCTGCCAGATCTTCTTCGGAATAGTGGTTGTCGATGTCTGAAGAGGCTGCTGGTACTTCAACTCCCTTCTGTACTTGTGCGCTGCTCTTATAGGAGCGGTGAAGAAGTGTGTGTTGGCAAAGAAGAGTATCAAGAATAAGACAGCAAGGTACGCTGGCAGCACCCTTCGGACCTGAGTGGTCAATTTGCTCCTGAAATGGGACGCAATTGGCGAGTGAGCAGGCATCTTGGTGTTGGTATGGAGCTTCAGCGGTGGAGGTCTGAAGGGCCGCGTTCGCATGCTGGCTTCAATGAGAGATTGCAACTGTGCTCCTTTTTGCCAGCCGTATGTACCAGGAGCTATGGAATCCCAAAGCGAGCTCCCCTGCACCCAAACTTTCATCTCCACCATCCTTGCCAGTACGATCCGCAGCTAGAGACGAGGAGCCTCGGCCAGCCGACGACATGACGTCGTTTCAAAGGACCAATTGAAATGCGACAGACGCACGGTACTTACGTGTGAGGCAGGTCTATGTCTCGCCCGCACCAGAGCAACATTGAACAATTCATGGGCATCCTAACACTTCACAGGCCTCATCGGCGGAATTGGCAAAATAGGATACTGCAACCGCCAAGCTAAGCTTATAGGGGCAGTCTCCGCAATTTCAACGTACCATCCTCTCGTTTTCGGGTGCGGAAGCAATGTGACGCCGCCGAGCTGCGAGGGACCGCCCCGAGAAGCCACTCACATGCTTGAAAGAACCGTGAGTCCGTGTCCTGCATGTGAAGCTCAATAGATATTGCCCGCTGTTCTTGACCGCCGGTTGGCTAACCTTATCCCCGCATTTGCAGTCCGCCCCTGCAGGTGAACTAATAGCCGACCAATCATCATCCTCTGACCGCAACTTCCCACTTTGAGGCCACCATGCAAGCATATGTGTGCATTCGTGTTGTCCAAGCTTGAAAATATTTCCAGGTCATCTTCGATCCTACCAGCATTTGTCGTATGCAAAAGGACCATTTCCGAATCCCAAAACCAAAGACACTGCAAAACACCTACCAACCTTTTCGCTTTCAGCAATTCACGATGCCCGAAAAATACGAGGGTCTTCTGGACCAAGATCGCATGCACGAAGTCAATTTGGACTCTGCGACATTTGCATGGAAATCAGTACGTCCAGCGAGATGGAGCCTCGACGTTGTCCGACCCCAATTTCTTTCCAGCCGTGCTGGCAGCCCGAAGAAACGATTAAGGCCGACAGCTTGGCTCGATGGTCTTCGAGGATTTGCAGCTCTCCTCGTCTACTTCCACCATAATCAGCTGTGGGCGCATGGGCTGTACGGAAACCATATTTTCGAGAACGCGTTCGGTTATGAAGGCAAGCATTATTTTGCTACCTTACCTTTTGTTCGACACTTCTTCTCAGGTGGCCATTTTGCTGTAGCAATCTTCTTCGTTATCTCTGGCTACGTCCTCTCTGTGAAGCCACTTGGCTTGATTCACAAGGGCCAGCGCCAAAACGCCGCCGATAACATTGGCTCGGCCCTCTTTCGACGTTGGCTGCGCCTCTACATACCGGTCATTGCGGTTAGCTTCATCTGCCTGGTGATACGTCATTATCCAGGTATCTACGTCGCGTTCGGAGAGACGAAGGAAAGTTTCCGTGAGGATCTCTGGACCTACTATACAACTTTTAAGAACTACAGTTTCGTCTTCCTCACGGGGGAACTATACGAGTTCCCTCTGCTCTACCATCCGCACGCGTGGTCGATTCCGATTGAATTCAAGGGCTCAATCATCATCTATACGACCGTCTCGGCTCTTTCCAAATGTACGAGAAACGCCCGGTTGTTGATCGAAATTCTGCTCACGTACTACTTCCTGTACGTGGTAGATGGCTGGTATGGGGCATTATTCATGTATGGCTGCCTACTGTGCGACCTCGAGCTCCTAGCACTCAACGGCAAATTACCGCATATGTTCTCATTGCTTGAGAACTTCAAGGAACTGATTTTCTTTCATCTTTTCATCGCTGGGATGTACCTCGGCGGTGTCCCGTCTTGCGATGGAGACAACTACATGGGATTGTTGAGGAAATCGCCGGGTTGGATTTGGCTTTCGCACCTGAAGCCTCAGGCTGTTTACGACGCGAAATGGTTCTATCTTTTCTGGGCTGCCATCTTCACGGTTTCATCGGTACCACGACTCCCATGGTTGAAACAATTCTTCGAAACGCGCTTCTGCCAGTACCTGGCCCGCATATCGTTTGCTCTTTACCTAGTCCACGGTCCCGTTATATGGCTATTGGGCGACAGACTCTACGCAGCAGTCGGCTTGAGAAGAGTTGGACACAAAGAGAGCATTCCAATGTGGGTTGACAAGTTTCCGCTCTCTACGAAAGGACCTATAGGACTTGAACTGGCTTTCTGGGCAACACAGGTGATCATCTTACCGATCACACTGTGGGCCGCAGAGGTAGTGACCCGACTGTTCGATGAGCAGTCAGTCAGGTTCGCCAATTGGCTGTACAACAAGTCACTGGCACAACCCTCCTCGCCGAAGCCATTAGCTTGATTCCGTCGGGCAAGTCACTTTGTAGAAATGACATCAGTTTAGATTACCATACTTTAATTCTTGGTCTTTAAACTCGGGTGGACATGTCGGGGGACACCACCTTCGTGCTCGCGTGCAGCCATTTCACATGTACCTCGGAGAACAGAGCATGAGCTTCCCGCCCCAATATTCCTAGAGTCTCAGAAACCACTGATATCCCTGCCACCAACATGGGGCGAGGTATTGACTATCTACAAATGGCGTTGCTCCCGGCACTAACGTCCCATGGGGTGACCCGTTTGCGGGGTCGTTTAGGCCCTTGCGCTTCGCCGACGGATCGGCCTGGTGAATAAGCGGCAGAGGATCGACCTCTCGGATCAATATATCAGGAGAAAGGAACAAGACTTGCATGTGCAGATCTGCTGGGTATGTACGATTTGTGGCTAAGCGCCCTGTGCACATGTGCAACCTTGGAATCGATTGTACCGCGGTACATGGTAGGATCGTCATCACGCATGGCATTTCGAGGTGCTTATCGTTACCCTTGTACACTCAACGTTCTTCACGCGCTTTTCTTGCAACAAACGAAGCAATCTTTAGACAATAGCTTCAAGCTTGCTGATATCATTCGGGCGGTCGATCGGTGATCGCTCGCAGACAGGCAACCTCGGAAAAAGCCGGGGCACGTGTAATCTTGAGATCTCACATCCAGTGTGTGAGGAAGGGCGGAAGCGTTACTGTCTCATCAAACTTACCGTTCTGCTATCAACATGCGCCGATGGCGGGCTGTCGCGTTAGCGACCCTCATTACGGGAACCTTTGTTTACTTTGATGCACAGCAGAAGGGCAGAATATCGAAAACCTACCTGTTCGGCATACCGGTCAATGAGCCCGAAAGAGATGAATTTGGTATCTACATTCCTCAATCATCGTCGGTGAGCGCGGGCGAGTCGGAGTCTCCGAAGCTGCCTTCAGATACAGAGTCACCTCCTGCACCAGCGTTGGCGGAAGGAGGTCTATCCCAGAACGAGAACGCCGCATCATCACCTGGTGATCTGTCGAATCTTCAAGTGAACGACGAGCCAGATTTATCACCGTCGAATGACGTGCAATCACCCCCTCCATCCGACGCGCAAGTGGGCCTCCAAGCAGAGTTCAACTTCCAGAAGGATCTCAATTTGGAGCTACCTGTCGAAGTTCTGAAGACTTTTAGCAACAACAAACCGCACAACTACGACCCCAACGGAGCCAAAACAAACGTCTACGCGACGTTCATGGCAACAAGGAGTCCTTCCCTCAAAGATCCCTACTACCTAGCCATCCACTCTCTCATATACCGTCTATTATGGGCACCCACAACGCGCACCGAGAAATACGCCTTCATCGTCTTCGTCGCCGACTTCGTCACGCCCGAGCAGCGCCAGCTTCTCACCGGCGCCGGCGCCATCGTCCGCGAACTCGCACCGCTCGAATGGGACCCCGCCGTCGAGGGCATCCAGAGCCGGTGGAAAGACCTGTTTGCCAAGCTCAATATGTGGAAAGAGACCGAGTTCTCCAAGATCGTGTTCCTGGACGCGGACGCGTTCCCCGTGGCGAACGTTGACGCCATGTTCGACCTCGCGCCGGAGCAGAACTGCGTGGCAGAGAAGCTCACACCCGACGACCAACTACCTGACGGCAAGTCGGCGTGCGAGCCGTACGTCTTTGCTGGCATACCGCATAATCCATTTGGTCAGGATAACATTGAGGTCAACGGAGGGGTTTTGGTGTTCTCGCCGTCGGCGAATATGCACCAGCGCCTTTTGCAGAACTATCTCAAGTATGATAGGTATGATGTTAAGACGGTGGAGCAAGGTTTCTTGAACTGGCAGTTCAACATAAAGGGGGCGTTTCCGGCGACTGCATTGGAGAGGCAGTGGGGCGCGGTGTTTCCGCAGGAGGACGACGAGGGGAAGTTCAAGGTCGTACATGAGAAGCTTTGGAGCGAGGAGAGGGAGTGGATGAAGAAGGAATGGGTAGAGAAGTGGCTGGAGATGTCGCAGTTCTATACCGGTGAAGAGTTTGGCAAAGCGAGGTTCTTGGATGGGGTCAATGAAGGTTGAGGAATACAGGTGTGCAAGTCTATGTTGTTCGTTTTAATGGAGGATACCCATGGCTATATCTTTGGAGGAGCAAGTTTGAAATGCGGTGCGGGAAATACACGCCAGGAATCAATGCTTCACGTCCAAGGGGACTGTGGTTCGCATCTAACAACAGGATTTGATTCATGAATTTAATGCGCCTTGTTCAATCTTCATTGAGGTCGATTCTCATCATATCTTGTAAGATAGTAGTGGAATTGTTTAGGCCTGTTCGAGACGTTACTTTACAAGTCCGGGGACTTGTGACAGCGCTGCCAACGAACCGTACTCTTGGCGTACGGCTCGTGGTTCCGTACCGTGCACGTGCCACACGCTGGTCTTTTTCTCTCATAAAGACTGTCAAGTGAACTGTGCACGGTACGGAATCACGAGCCGTACGCCAAGAATACGGTTCGTTGGCTGCGCTGACTTGTGACCAAAATATCACTATCACGAATAACCCCGAACTTTACGAGCGTCAATAAACGTCCACTCCATTGCCGTCATCTTGCCTGTCAATTCTTCTGCAACTGCACCGTCTAGGTGTTCGACTTCATGCTGTCGACATTTGCATCTGTATGGTGAATGATGCCCTGAACATCCTCGTCAACCCTCTCTTATTTCCTTCGATTGATCTTGCCCTTATGAGGTACGATCTTGGCACTGATATCGAGGTAGTCTTTTGGGACCTGGATTCAAGCTGTCAGCTCAATTCTCAGCACGATCGTAGACCGAGACTTACCCAAACCTCCTTCGGCGTAATCGCTCTATCGATGAAGATCAAGGCATTGAGGCCTTCCGTCTTGACGCACACCGCGTTCATGCCAGCCACAAGCTTGACGACACCTTCATCGATGGTGATGACACCGCTCTTGATGATGTTGCAGCTATAAGCTGCGGACTTGGAGCGCAGCGAAGTAGTATATCTTCGAGCGCCGTCGAACACAAAGGGTTTGCATGGCCAACTGTCACCCTCGGAGAGGCCTTCTTCACCGGCTGCCATGGTGATGGAATCCGAATGATGGGTTTGGGAAGAGGTTACTGTATATTGTAAGAAAATAATTGTAGGTAGCAGCAGGCAGTGCATATAGAGAGGACAATTGTAAACGGATGTTTCGTGAACTTCATTTTCACCAAACAGAATTGCAAACGTGATGGAATGGCTGACCAAGTAAGAATACCCGGAGTGGAGTATTGTAGACCGATTACGCTTCTTCGCTGTCCGTCAAGGTATGAAATCAGATCCGTTTTTGACTGGATGCTTGGATAATATCATTGTATCGCTTGTTAGTACAGTATTGATTCGTGTTTGACCGTGCTTTTCCGTGCAGTTATCATCACTTGCGGTAGTACGAGGCACATTAGATCGTACACAAGGTAATTGTTGATCCTCAATAACGCTAACTCGCATCCCTCATTGTCACCATCTGTATAGAACTCATGTGCTGGCCTTTTGAGTACTTTTCAATGACCTCCTCAATTCCCTTGAAATGAGCTTTCCGAATCCTGCTCGTTCTTCCCGTGAAGGCCCTATTATGTTCCTTGCCATCTCCTCCGCATTGCGCTTCGAGAAGGTGTTTGATAGACACCTGGCCAGGTCGTGCTGTGGAACGCATGGGTTTACCCCAGAGGGTTGTGGTGAGTGTGTTCACGCTCTGGAGACTGAAACAAAAAAAATCAGCAACGAGACGAGAATGGGCTGCAATGTGTATGTGGTCGGCACGGGCGATTTAAGCTTTCCGTACATAATTGAACGTGGTCGCGCCCGCTAAGGTTGTGCCGAGGCGGGATGACGTTCCACTGTGTTGGGTGCGGGTGGAGCACGAGCCACACGACTTCGCGTAGACGCGTCAAATGTCAAATGTTGAGGCAGGAGCGATTCTACTTATACACACCCGCAGTGGCACGTCATGACCCCGGTACATGCACCCACACCCGCTGTAGACGCCAAATATGTCTTCGTCACTGTCTAATATTGGCTCTGCCATTGTCGATCGCCCTGCGCAACGTACCGTGGATCCAAAACCGCGACTGCCTTCAAAGCGAAAGCGGGACTCAATCTGTGGTCTCGGAAGCTTCACCAAGCCCTTCGTAATTCGACCCTGTCCCAAATCGCCCTACGATAAGCCGCATACTTTTAAGCCTGTCCGCATTATTGCTCGGTCGCAGCTACCGCTCTCTTTCCTCGACACCGCAACTGACGATTCCCTCTCGGGCAACCGTCCCTTCTCTGCCTCTCTCGACATACTTGAGCAGTTCTACGAGCAGAAGAGCGATGGAGCTCAAGCCCAAGTCACACAAGCACCGAGAGTGCTCATTGCACGCCACGAGGCGAAGAAAACATTATATGCCATGGAGCGGGTCCAGGCGCGGGTGTACAGCCTGTGTAAGCTGGCCAGCTGGCTGAAGGAGAAGGACGTTGCCGAACTCTGGGACCCAGAGAATATACAAGCATACCCTGCTTTCCCAAGGGTGGACAAGGGCGTCAGCTACGTTGGCGCGTGGTGGCAGCATGCAATGGTGAACACGCAGCCGGCAGAGACGCCTGCAAAATGGCCTAGGCTGTCAATGCTGCGCCCAAAGCTTCCACAAGAGACTGCTGAATATCAATCCGCCTCTGCACCTATCGACGGCCCACTCGTGGGAGAGTCGCCGCCCCAAGCCACCGCGATCGAACCGCAACCGGATACCATGGTGCCGCCCTCGCTGCCAACACCCCAAGAGCAATTGCATAACCTAGTAGATCAATATCTCGACGCTTTGTACATATCCAAAACCTCCCTCGCATATTTCGCCAAAGGTCCAATAGCCCGCATTCGAAATACTTTCACTTCCAGAGAGGATGGTGCTCCCGCGGTCCACGAGTTGGTCATCTTTCTCCGGTCGATGCTTGTCAGCCACAAAGCTGAGGAGAGGAAGTACAGGGAGAAGCTGCCCGAGGTCATAAAAGACTTCCCTCCAAGATCTTTCTCCGATGATGAAGGCGATATCCCAACAAAGCCCAAGAAATCAAAGAAGAAGATGAAACTCAACCGAGATGGCATGTATCCACAAGAGATAGAAGTGGTGAAAAAGTGGTGGTTCGGAAGAGTGTCGACCTACGAAATCGCGCGAGACGAGACGCTTGACCAGCGCATCAAGAGACGTTTGAATGATATGCGCGTCCGCGAAGCCCTCCTTCAAATGATCCTGATTCTTGAAATCACCGCTCTTGAATCGCTTTCGACATACAAAGCGCCCCAGGAAGAACACAATGTTGCTGCGGACGAGTCTCAGGCGGTTGGAGATTCCCAAGTGGGGTCGCAAGCCCAGTTACAGCCTAAGCCGAAACGCAAGAAGAAGCTGGATGATGTGAACCTACTGCTCGATTTACTGCTAGACAAGCTTTGCATTTGGCAGTCCATTGAGCAGGAAGGTGTAATGGATTTCAATGCCAAGAGAGAAGACGACAGATCCGCTGCCAATGATCGCTTGCAAAGCTTCTGTGTTGAAGTCATCGTTCCTTTCTATATGAACAGGCTGCCAGAGCAGGCTAGAATGGTCAACAAGAAACTCGGTGGCCTAACGCTTTCATCACCGCCGAAGCGAAAGGCCATGAAGCCGCCTATTTTGTCCCGGACATCCGGCGAACCCAAAGAGCCGGATGCCAAGAAGTCACGACGGTCGTTGGGTCGTGTAGCCACTGATACTACGGGAAGGACGGGCTCTGCTCGGGCCCCTTCTTTGGCCAGGTCTGTGACTGACTCCGCGATACTCAATGGCATCAAACGAGAAGGAAGCGAGGTTCCCTTGTCAGCCATACCATTCCAGCGTAGCCCCTCAAATGCTGCCAGACAATCCGCATCTCACTTCAAACTTTTAAAGGGGCGAGAGATGGACCTAAACACAACATCTAAGGCGGCTGCTGCTAGAGCAAAACAGAGGAAGAGAGTAGAAGACGATTTACAGGAGGCTATCTCAGCCTTGAAAAAACCGAATCGCGGACTTGCTGCGGGGAGCTACGCAGACGACATTGAGAAACGTGGTCTTGGCTCACTTGGGTCGGCTAGCAGATCGAGGAAGCCCGCAAATCCTGTTCGGAAGATCCAAAAAGACGTACAAGTGACGGCGACGCCGAGTGCTCGTAGGAGGACGGAGGACATGGTACAGCAGACGCCAATGCATCGAGATAACCCATTCGTTCGCCCTCGGCCTTCCGATGCGCCTCCCTCGAGCGACTTCTGCATACCATCTTCAGCCGTGCGCCTCCCGTCTTCAGTGGTACCCGCAACCGTCCAGCGAAGCGCTACGAGTCGAACTTTGGCGCCACCAGGCGTTACTGAGACGCCATCCAGACCGCGAAGTAGTAAAGTGTTTTCCATCCCAGCACCGACAGGGAGGAAGATCCTCAAAACACCCTCCAAGGCTAGGATGGTACATCTGCCTCTTGATTCCCCGCCTCAAGTTGTAGATGCAACACCGACCAAAGCCATCACGTCTTCACCACCCTTTAACGAAAATCATGATAATCACCTTGCACCTGCGTCACGGATGCTCTTCGCTACCCCATTGAAGAGCAAAGTTCTTGCGCAGGGTTCAGGGTCACTGTTGAACAGTAGCAACAAGGCTCTTGCGCTGACACCACGCACACTATTTACAACGCCGTTGAAAGCGGCATCTGCACAGGTCACTGAGTCACCTTTGCCAGCTGTCCCGGATTCCAATCACGCAGGACCCGCGGATGAACCCTCCATTTATGACGCGCTCGGCTGGAACGACGACGACGATTTCATGTAAGATCCATCATTAGCATACATTTGTTGCATAGCGAGCGAGCGTTGCATGAGCGCGGGATGTGTTTCAGATACCAGTCCTTTTAGCATTGGGTGGCGTTGACTTGCATACCCAAGTATATGATTCCCGACCATGTCTTACGATAGGCAGCGAGCATTGCTGCAATTAAACTATGTCATTTCATCAGCAGCCATCTTTCGTCTGTGTGAAACATCGACTCGCTCCAACAGCCATGATGCCTGAGACCCCAGATCCCGGGCCGGCCGATGTCTCTCCGAGCCCCAGATTCTCATGCGCATCCATCTCCACAACACCAAATATAGCTGTGCACACGTGAGATTCTGGAGTTGAGTTCACGAAGTCGATCTTGGTGCGCCGTTGAAATGCGCTAGCCTCTACCATGGTACTTCACGGCGCGATCCGCTGATCGCGGGACGGCGTTCGGATTCTGCGTCCTGAGTCGTGTGTAACGTTTTTCGGCGATTTTCTTGGGCGCTGTGCTGCCCAGGTGGTTGTTCCACAACGTTGTCGCATAGACACGGGCATGTGCGACCCTCCCGTGTCGCGCTCTCCCAGACAATAGTCAACATAGTCAACAATAGTCAACAAACAATCAACAGAGGCCGTACTATTATTAGCGGAAATGCGTCGAAGCAGGCGGCCGGCGCCCCGATCTACGGACTTGCCCTTACAAAGGGTAATCTCAATAAAGTCGGCCGTCATGTGACTTGCCAAGAAGCTAGCGCGTCACTAGCGGAACAGAGTCTCCGAGCCTCTAAGAGCT
>ML976684.1:448208-549804 GCA_010015655.1 Bimuria novae-zelandiae CBS 107.79
GGAATCAAGATGCGCGACTTTTGAAGTTGCTACCCCTGCAGGAATCCCTGCTGCACGTGACGGCCGACTTTATTGAGATTACCCTTTGTAGCATGAGGTCCCAGAACAAAACATCCAATGGCGCATCGTGGGCTGGAAGGAAGAAAGCGGGTCGAGCCAGACGGTAGGCCGCGCTGACGGGGGATCGCTGCCGACTCTACCCCTAAAGAGGCATGCTAGACACACAAATTATCCGTGCGCCTCATTTCACAGAACTAATGCCCATCTCCCTTCGCGCCTGGGACTCGGGGCTGACCGTCGTCCTGCGCGCGTTTCTCTTAAATCTTCTCTTGCCCTCTTTGGCATCTCGTTTTGCGCCGGCTCGGGTCGTACAGTTCGAAGTGAGACATTAGAACGAACGGAGCCATGTCAATTTCGAGTGCTCTTCCAATTCACGATCCTCCATTATAATGGCAGCTGCTCCCGTTCAACGGCTGTCGGGCCTCTCGTCGCCGCGGTCTCCAACACTCAGCGAAAGGTCCTTCGACAGTTCCATGATATTGCCGGGCGACGCGATTCGCAGCATCTCTCCGCCCCTGTACGCGGAGCGACCCCCGTCACCGTCGAGCTTCTATGCGCATGCGACCCGCTCCACGCACACCGTCACTTTGGCAACTGCGCCGCCACGTCGGTCTCCGCACTTGAAAAGCTCACCACCTCTCTCGTCTCAGAGCTCGCGCTCGACTCTGAGAAACATGAATCCTTCGCAGGCAGCTGCGATTAGTCCCGCGCTGACTGACGATACGCTGGCATCCTCGCCGACCGTCCAGGATGGTCTGCTACGCCCGGAGCCGAGTGATGGACACAGCCCCTCGCAACGACGGCTGAGCACGACTTCGAGCTTGAACAGCGAAGATTTGGAGATGATCAGAAATAGATGGCCGGGCTTCGATAGCCAAGGCTTCGATGACAGCGGCGTAGACTTGGAAGACGAGGAAACCGAGGACCAATTTCCTGCCACAACACCAGATCTTGAGCTAGAAAGTGACCAATGGGGGAGTGGGCACCACGAGGAGAAGGAAAATACATACTCATCCGACCTTTATGCAAAGCGGGCAGAAATGATCCTGGCAGACGCAAAGAAGCGGCTCAATGTACGAGACATGACGGCCACACAAGCCCGCGGACCGCTGACAGTGAATAGGTAATGGAGAACAACATAAGAGGCGCGCGACAGTCGCTGGTGGTGTCGCCGACGTTCAACAGCTCGAAGATGGCAGCCGAGCTCCAGCAGCAAATCAACGCCGCACGAGAACGAGATAGGCGACTATATGCTGGGATAGGTCCCATACCTCCTCGAACCCGAAACTATCAGTCTTCTCCGTTATCTGCGACCGGCAGTCCAATACACGCACGCGGTATGAGCGAAACCTCTGTACCCTTACCTTTCTCCTCTCCGACGTACATGGCCAGAGCGCAACAATCCAAACGGGCGTCAAGTGCGATGGGTCATGGGAGCGGCCCCTGGTCTCCTGAAGGGTACGGCAACGGTCGATTTCCCATAAGGGAGTCGCGAAGTTTCGAGGTGATGCGCGATCCGCGAGGAACTGGTCTTGGCCAGGAGGACCCCTTACGCACGCATTCCAGGGGGTCTAGGTCGCCACCTAACGTGCTGGAGACGTTACCCGAAGACGAATCCCCGAAACTACACCGCTCTGCATCCACTACGAGCAGCCTACGTGACCAAGTGCACGACCTCAAGCACAGAATATCAAACTTGAGGCTGAAAACACAGGAGGATAGTATGCGTCGACGGAGTCAACAGAGCTTGCGAGCACCTAGTCCATTCACTTCCGCCGAAACTTGGTATTCTGGCACAGAAGCATACAAGACTCCTGGCTCGCCCATTAACGCCGATGCCGGCGTAGGGCTCAAGCTAGAATCTCCTACCAGGAAGGTTCTGTATGAAGCCGGAGCTGGCAATTCGGCGTCAAAGCACTCGGACGCTGCAGCCCAACCTGATGACGCATATGCCGTGAAGGAAGTTGATCACGAATTTGACCGTCCGACATCCGAGCCTGATGAAGCGTATGATTCCTTCCACTATGACCAGATAGAAGAACCCACTGTGGGACTCGGTCTGGATCTGGAGGAAACCGAAGATGACTTCACATCAGCAGCCGAGGATGAGATAGACGCAGGCTCTAGCATCTATGAAGATGCCGTATACGAGATGCCAGTCACAGAGCGGCATGAAGACCGCATAGATGCGTTCGATTACGAGAATTTCTTCCTACACAGCGCAATGGGGTCTTATAGTGCCACTCGCCCTGGGTCTTCCAGCAGCTCGAGTTCGACCGACTCCGTGGCGACGACCAGGCCAGTGAGCACGCTCCTTCACACACGGAACGTGTCCACGGGCTCTGCGAAGCGGGTGTCGATGCATGCGCGTAATTCGAGTTCAGCATCAATATCAACGGTAGCCTCGTTCGCTACTGCCGCAGAAGGGCTATCCGACGAGGAGGAGAACCCGCAAATGGACCAGTTCTCCCAGCAGCTATTCCCCAATGCAGACCGTGCGTCGCAGGCCACCATCATCGCGTCTCCGCGCTCCGACTCTGCACACACCACACCCAAACCCACCGGTTCTGGCTCCCCATCCCAAACCTCCACCACCTCGAGCATATCCCGCGTCTCATCACCCGCTTCAGGCGATATGGTTACCGGTCTGCAAACCTCGAAGATCTTTTCTATTCTGCTTGAATCGCCAAGAGACCAGCCACAGCTGGCATTGAGCGAAGAGGAGAAGCAGCTCATCTATAGCCTCGCAGCCAGCTTTCAGCACGTCGTGGATAACTTGAAGAGCACTGCAGGTGACCAGTACGAGCGAAAAGAGTGGCGGAGGAGGCTGGACGAAGCTCGAAGGATGCTCAACGGGGAAGAATTCGAGGGCCAGCCATTCTAACGCCTACGACGCCCCCTGCGGCCAGCTAATGCACCACCTACCATATCAGTCGTTATCCAGACGGTTATGTCGACACATCTAATGTCTATTAATGAGCTGCAGCGTCTCGGCGGCGGTCTGCGCATCCTGACTATACTTTCCTATGTTCTAGCGGTCAAGATTTATGACCTCTTTTTCAGCTATCCGCTTCGGCGTTGTTACTGTCTTCTGCGATCCTTTTTACTGTTATGTTTTCTCGGACTGATATCCCATAAACGGAGTGGCATTCTCGCGCATGTATTGATACCCGGGGCGGAGAAGAAAAGGCCGGCGTGAGTGGGCTCTTCATGTACTTATTAAAGTAATGCTATACTAGGCTCGACCATGGACCAAACTTGGCCTCGAAAAACACGTCTTGTTACCGGTAGACGTCATGAGTGCACCCCGACATCGCTTTCCAGAAGATCGTGGAAACACGAGGGGAAATGGTTACCGAAAGGCTACTTGGACGCCAGGCTCACCTAAGCTCGGAACAGCACGGGGGTGCATGAGGATGACTGGTTGACAACTGGCTATATTGGCCCCACCGTCGCCCACTTTGACAGCATCATTGCTGCGATGCACGGTGGATACGTTGTGTGTTGTCTGTCGAGTGTTTTGCCCTTCTCTCCTGGTGCTAATGCAGCATAGAGACTAGTGCGACGAACAGCTGTCAGGGAGGTTCTATTGGGCCGAGGGCCCTGTGCGAAGGTAATTGCGGTCGCGGAACAGACTGGCGGTGAGGACGAGGCTCGTGATGTCGTGGCTGGGGCCTGGGCGGACAGCCAATTGCCGGGGTTTCGAGACCACCATTTTGTCCCCATTGATGGATCTCTCTCGCGCTGGAGTCCGCTGGCCCAGCGTAGATCCGCGGCGGGAGCACCCTATGGCGCCTCAGGCGACGGGTGCAGGGAAACGAGCGGCGGCTTCACGAGGTCACCCCTAGCTATGCATGCACGGCGGCATTCACCCACAGAGACGCATGGCAGTGCGGCAGCTAGACCGTCAAATTTTCGCTCTGGCCGGAGCTCTTTAACGCGTGCCCTCTCGTTGGACTGGCGGCGCAAGTGCGGTTCCGTCCGCTTGTTTACATCCTCATCCTCGTACAGTCCATACCGACTCGCTGTGTCTCGACGCTCTCGACGCGGGCGTCATCAGAAGGGTTTTCCAGCCCCTCACTTTTCGCCTTCCGGATGTGAATTTCGACGCGGGGCTCATAAGCGCAGTGCGTGAAACGCCAATCGTTATCAGAGGCCGCCAGATGGCCCCTTCCTTGCCTCAATCCGAGCCTATCTAAGCCTATTCGATCTCGTGTGTGTCGCCAAATACACCCCATTCATACGCCCGCCCAGGTCATCAAGAAGGTCGAGCCTTGTGACCACCCGGATAGACCCTGAGACTTTTCCTAGAGCCGGTTCGAGCCCACGCGCCCGCGACCACCTGCATACGCCTACACACCTGCATCGTCGCTGATCGCATCGCATCGCCGCGCCCCCGGAGATCGCCTTTGTGCTGGTGCAACTCGTGCACCTGCTGCATCACCAGAAATCTGCCTGTTGGAGAGAAGTTCGCCCATCTGTGCCACCACCACCCCGAGCTCGACTGCATCACATCTGCATCACATCGCACCTTCCGCGCCCGACCAGTTCGCTCCTGCTACCACTGTCACATCGCTCCTTCCCGCGCAATCGCGGTTTCTCGACTTCGCTAATGTGCCCGCCTCGTGCACCGCCCTCTTCCTGTTTGCGCGCCTCTAGATACCCGGCCTTCTCGCAGGATGTGTCCCTCCGCCAACGCACGCCGCGCCGGCGCCGTCGCTCCATATGCGCGACGAAAGACTTGGCCGTCATTGAGGACTGGATCGGATGACAGCATGAGGAGTAGGATATCTGGACTCAGTGGGGATACCAGGGTCAGCAGCAATTGGGGAACAAAAAGTCACACCGGGAGCGTGTCTGCGTGGGAATCTGAAGAGCGAGGGCCGTTTGCGGGACTACTAGAGGGCATATTCCAGGCGCTGGACCGACTAGAGACCCACGATACGGAGGAGCGTCGAAAGAATAATCACGGACTATCGGTATGACAGCTTTATTTGGTCGATATCTCACTTCATTTGGTTCTTTGTGCCCCCATGTTTGTGCTCTGAAGCCCACTCGGCATCAAGATTGCTCCATGTACTGAATTACTCAATGTCACTTTGCTGTGCTAACAGACGCAGAGTGACCATCCTTCGACGCAGTGGACCGCAGTTCCACCGCCTGCACATACGCCCTCCCGTGACCTCTGGCTGGAAACGCCACATAGTCATGACGGATTACCCCCTCCGTCCTACGACGATACCCTTGCAGATCTCCCACCCGACTACACCACCACGGATGCACTTGCCACAGTGCAGACGCCCGAATATACGCCATTCCCCTCTCTGAATGCGTCCATCTGTTCCGACGTCCCCAATTGCCTGCGCATCAGCTGCCACACGTCGCCACGTTCTTCTCTCTTCCTAGACGAGAAATCGCTCTACGCAGACATCGATTTCGGCTTCCATGACGATGGTGTCAGATCGCATGCAAAGAAGAAAGCCAACAAGAAGAATAATGCGCCGTCCAAGAGTCCTTCCGATGAGCCCGAGAAGCCACCAGAGCCGCCCGCGGAGCCTCCGCCTGCCGAAAACGGTGGCGGCGATTCACCAGCGGATGGTGGGTCGAACGGTGGAGGGGATGGCGGCGACGGGGGCGATGGCGGGGACGAGAAGAAAGATGATAATTGGGGCGACGAGTGGGGTTCTGCAGCCACCAAGAAGAAGAAGAAGAAGGAAGAGGAAGAGAAAGCCGAGCGCAAGAAGAAAGAGGAGGAGGAAGCTGCTGCAGCGGCTGCAGCAGCCGCCACTAGTACTGGCGCTGATCTCAGCTGGGCTGATGGCAATGGAGCAGCAGCTGCGGAGGATGATGGCTGGGGTTCATTTGCGACCGCGGGGAAGAAGAAGAAGGGGAAAAAGGGGAAGGTCCGTCATTTCGCTTGCGTAAATACCACGTTTCATGCACTAACATCACGATAGGCGGCCGAGACTGCAGCAGCACCACCTCCCGATCCGCATGCAGCAGACCCCAACACGACCTTTGATACCATTGATCTTGGAGGAGACGGTTCTGCCGCACCCAAGATTGACATGAACTTTGGCGACATTGGCGCGAAAGCATCTTCATTGGGCCTAGGCGGTCTTGGCAATTGGAGCAGTGGTTGGGGATCGAAGCAAACGTCCTCTTGGAGTTTTGACGACAATAAAGCAGACGAAGGCAAAGGCGATAACCCCTGGGGCTCTGCTGATACGCAAAAGAAGGAGGGTGATGGATTTGATTTCAACTTTGATGCGTTCGGTGCTGGGGGTGCTGGGGGTGCTGGGGGTGCTGCCCCTCCTCCACCACCACCACCAGCAGCGGAAGAAAAGCCAGCTGATGATGGTTGGGGATTCAGCTTTGGAAACAAAGCTGACAAGAAGAATAAGAAGAAAAGTGGTATTTCCGCCTTGGTAGAGGAATCTGTTCCGGAGCCACCTGTCCCCGCCCCACCGCCAGCTGATGATGACTGGGGTTCGTTTTCGTTCGGCAATACATCCAAGGATAAGAAGAAAAAGAAGAAGGGTGCGGCAGCTGAAGCAGCCCCTCCTCAGCCCGAGCCCGCCCCGGAGCCCGAACCAGCACCCGAACCTCCAAAAGAGGATGATCCTTTGGGAGGATGGGGTACAGCTGCAACTACTGGCAAGAAGAAGAAGGGAAAGAAGGGTGCAGTTGCAGAAGAGGCACCGCCACCACCCGAGCCTGAAGTCGTCCCTGAGCCCGCGCCTGAGCCAGTCATAGAGGAAGCGCCTCCACCCCTTCCTGAGGAACCCGCAGTGGATCCTTTTGCTGGACTTAGCAAGGGTCAGAGGAAGAAGCTGGAGAAGAAGCTGAAAGACGAGGCAGCAGCGAAGGCGAAAGCAGACGAAGAGGATGCTGAGCGCAAGAAGAAAGAGGAAGAGGAAGAGGCTGAGCGTAAGAAGAAGGAAGACGACGAAGCCGCTGCCGTTGCAGAGGCCGAAGCTGCAACAGCAGCCCCTGTCGAACCCGTGAAGAGTCAGGACTCGTGGGGTGAATGGGGTGCAGCCACCGCAACTACCGGCAAGAAGAAGAAGAGCAAGAAAGGCAAGGACGAACCCAAGCCAGAAGACCCGTCACCACCACCTCCTCCTCCACCTGAACCCGAACCGGAGCCTGCACCTGCTGCCGAAGAGAAGAAGGATGATTGGGGTGAGGAATGGGGTTTACCTGCAACGACTAAGAAGAGTAAGAAGGGCAAGAAAGGCGCCGTCGCGCCCGACCCCCCACCTGTCGTTGAGGCCCCACCACCCGAGCCCGAACCTGCCCCTGAAGCCGAACCTGTTGTCGAAGAAACAAAAGACGAGTGGGGTAATGAATCGGGAGCGCCGGCAGCAACCGGCACAAAGAAGAAGAAGGGCAAGAAAGAAGAAGCCCCACCTCCACCCGAGCCCGAACCTGAAAAGGAGAAGGCAAAGGCCAAAAAGGATGAAGATTGGGGGTTAAGTTCTATTTGGGGTGGTGGCAGCAAGAAAAAGAAGAAGGGCAAGGGCGATCCAGAACCGACTCCCGAGCCCGAACCCGTGGTTGTGGAATCAGCTCAAGTTCAGGAAGCAGATGGCATTGAGGAGCCGAAGGCGCCAGAAGAAGACGAGTGGGGCACTCCATCGTGGGGTAAGAAGAAGGACAAGAACTCAAAGAAAGACGATCCACTCGACGTCACTGAAGAATTTCCTTCTGCTCCGGTCCAGAAGCCCGATGAAGATGACCCTTGGGGAAGCGCTCAATTCAACATCAACAAGAAGACTAAAAAGGGCAAAAAGGGTCTCATTGGAGGGTTTCCTGGCGCTCCCACCCCTCCTGGTGAGGTCGATCTCCTTGGGGAGCCTCAACTGCCGCCTATGAAGGAGATCGAAGCGCCTCCGGCCGAAGAGAAGGTCGAGGATGACGGTTGGGGCTTCGGCTCGTCGTCGTCCAAGAAAAAGAAGAAGAAGGGCGAAGAGGATGGCGGCAAGCTAAGCAAGACGACCACGAAGGACTCCGCTTCGAAGTTAGCCAAGGACACCTTTGAAGACCTCATCAATCTCGACGAACCGCCAATCGAGGAACCGAAATCTGAAGATCCACCTGTTCCGGAAGCCCCAGTATGGGAGGAGTACGTACCTCCACCGCCTTCGAAGAACGAGACTGCTACAAAAAAGAAGAAGCGGTTGGCCCAGGAGAAGAAGGATAAAGAACAGTGGGACAAGGAGCAGCAGGAGAAGATGGATCGTTACGCTGCAGAGTTTGCAGCGGCGGCGGCGGCGGCAGACACCGCCCGTGTCGAAGCAGAAGCGGCTGAAGCAGAGAAAGTTCGTCTTGAGGCTGAAGAGGCCGAGCGGACTCGTATCGAAGCAGAAGCAGCGGAGAAGGCTCGCGTTGAAGCAGAGGAAGCGGAAAAGGCGAAGAAGGAGGCCGAGTCGAGTTCCGGATGGGGGTCTTTCTTCGGTTCGTCTAAAAAGAAAGAGACCGCCAAGCAGAAGAGGGAACGCGAGGCGAAAGAAAAGAAGGAGCAGGAGGAGCGGGAGGAGCAAGAGCGGCTCGAGCGTGACGAGAAGGAGCGATTAGAGAGAGAAGAGCAAGAGCGGATAGAAAGAGAAGAGCAGGAGCGGATAGAGAGAGAAGCGCAAGAGGAGCAAGAACGCTTAGACAGGGAGCGTGAAGAGCAAGAGCGTTTGGAAGCTGAGGCCAAGGCGGCCGAAGAGGCAGCAAAGGCTAAGAAGGAAGCAGAATCCAGTTCTGGATGGGGCTCTATTTTTTCATCTAAAAAGAAAGAAACGCCAAAACAGAAGAAGGAACGCGAGGCTCGTGAGAAGAAGGAACGTGAGGAACAGGAGCGGGCTGAGCGCGAAGCCAAAGAAGCGGCCGAAGCTGCTGAAGCTGCTGCAGCCGCTGATGCCGCTGATGCCGAGGCCGCCGCTGCAGCGGAAGCGCAGAAAGCGGCGGACGAAGCTGAGGCCGCACGTCTGGCGGAGAAAGCAGCACTTCAGGCCTCCTCTTCTAAGAAAGACAAGAAGAAAAAGAAGAAGGGTGCTGTCGTCGAAGAGCCCGTACCGCCACCGCCTCCGGCTGATCCTGTTCCTACCGTTGATGACGATCTCCTCGATCTGGTCAAAGACGTTCCTCCCGCTGACCTTCTTGCTGAACTTGACCAAGACACCAAGAAAGAAGAGTCGGGCGGAGGTTGGGGTGCTGCATGGGGTATTTCTTTGCGCAAGACCAAGAAGCCTGAGCCGAAACCTGAACTAGCGGTAGAAGATTTCATGATCGATGAGTCAGCTCCGGCTGTTGAGGAAGAGGTCCCGAACCCACCAGAACCTCCGATTGCTGACGAACCCGAACCCGCTCCCGAGCCGGAACCGGTAGTAATCAAATCATCATCGAAGCTCAAGAAGTCTAAAACCGACAAGTCTTCGAAGAAAAGCAAGTCCAAAGCCGTAGAGCCCGAGCCTGAACCTGAACTCGTAGTTGTACCTGAGGCTGATCCTGACCCGGTGTTCGAAGACGCTCTTGACGATATCCCGCCACCGCCACCACCTGCGCCGCCAGCTGTCGAGGTCGTAGAACCAACGCCGAAGAAGTCTTCAAAGAAGGACAAGAAGGCTGACAAGGCCTCTGCAAAGATATCTAAGTCTAAGAGGCATATTTCCCCACCGTTGGAAATTCCTGAGCCCGAGCCCACCGTAGAAGAGCCTCCTAAGATCACCACACCCGTACCTGGGGGTTTTCCCATGGACGACGAGATGGATTTGATCGATCTCGGCATGGCACCGCCTCCTCCACCAGCAGAACCCGAACCCGAACCTGAAGCTGAACCCGTGCCCGAGCCAGAGCCTGAACCTGTCGTGGTCGTTGAAAAGAAGTCGAAGAAGAAGAAAGACAAGAGCAGTAGGTCCAGGGCCATACCCATTGCGGAGCCTGAACCCGAACCCGAACTTGCGCCCGTCGTGGAGGCGCCGCCGCCTCCTCCGGTCGAAGACTTCATGGACGTTATACCAGACGATGAACCTGCGCTAATCGAGGCGGAAGCTCCTCCAGCTCCTCCTACACCTCCGCCTGAACCTGAAGTCAAGCCCGATTCAGGCAAAAAGCAGCGTGCAAAGGTGGTCCGGAATGGTGCTTCTGGATCTTGGGCCCTTTGGGGCACTACTGGTGCAGCCGCTTCCTCGTCAAAAACCAAATCATCCAGGAAACAATCCACTGACGACGGTAGCGCCGCGGCCGCATCAAGGCCAAGCATGGCTCGCTCCAAATCCGCTCGCGCTCCATCTTCGCGTGAAAAGGACGTAATATCCAGGTCATCGGGATCCGACAAAATGAGCAAGACACCGTCGCGATCGAAGTCTACACGTGCTTCTACGGGTCTCGCTTCGTTGTTCGGGGCGGTGCCTCCGCCATCAACTCGCACAAAGTCGCGTCGTACATCAGCCACGCCCCGCACACTGTCAAGGCGGCCCTCATTTGATCACGACCAGGATGCAGCAATGATGTCGCCTCCCCAAACAGACACAGATGCACGGATGGCTTCCAAGGCTGCCAAGGTAATGGGCATGAGGGAGCGGGGTTCAGTCAGCCGACGTTCCAGCACTAGGGACAAGGGCAAGTCTCGAGGTAAGCAGCCCAACCAGCGGGAGAAGGTTCCAGGTTGGCGTAAGCGGAGAACCCAAGCTAACCGAATTCGCGTAGCTGTACGCGACCCGTATGCCATAGACGATGACCAAGATGTTGACATGGGGCTGGACGAGGAGGCCCCACCATCGCCTTCACCTGCACCAAAGATCAAGTCTCGTCGCAAACGCGAATCAAAACACGACTCAGTGTCACCCATTAACCCTCTGTTCACAGCTCCGCCAAGCGCCGAGGACCCTGTTGACGTCGATCCGATGGATATCGAGCCAACCCCAGCTGAACCACCCCGCGAGCGCCGCGAACGACACCGTCGTGAGCGCGGCAACTCCAGCGCCCGCGATACCCTCGCAGCAGCAACAGCCGGCGCGGCAGCCGCAACTGGACTAATGGGCATGTTCGGGCTCGGCAAAAAGAAAGACAAGGCTGCGCAGCCAGAGGACGACAGGCGCGAGCGCCGCAGAGCTTACGAAACAGAAGACGAGCGTAAACGGCGCAAACGCTCTTCTGCACGCGATGGGCTGAACGACGATGAAGCGAAACGGTTGCGCCACGAGCGCCGCAGCGTTCGACGCTCTGCGCGCGCGCCCGATGGCGACGTGGAAGGAGCTGCCGAGCTTGGGGAAGGCGCCAACGGCAGCACCGACGCAGACCCTGAGCGTGAAGCCAGACGCGTCGAGCGCCGGGCGAAGCGACAAGCAGAGAAGGAGGCGCGCCGCGCAGAGCTCGAAGAGATGGAGGGCAAGGCGGAACGTCGCCGCGAGCGCGAACGCGACAACGAGCGCACCACTCTCGCCGAGAAGAAGGCGCGACAGATGGCTGAGCTGGAGCGCCGGAACAAGGAGGCCGAGGAACAACTGCGTTGCATGAACGAGAAGGAGGCGCGCCGTGCTGCCCGCGAGTCTCGCAAGGGCCCGGAAGAGCGCGAACACCGCTCGTCGCGACGCAAGGACAAGGAGCGCGAGCGGTCGTCTCGACCGGACAACGAGAGGCGCAAGTCGCACATCGACGGAGAAGATCCCGAGGAGCGTCGGCGTCGCCGTGAAGAGCGCCGCGCTCAAAGACGTAACTCGGAGTATCCTGCAACCAGTGGCAACGGCGAGCCCATTGCCGACTACTTCGACCCGCGCAACGGCACCACACATCAGTCTTCTCGACACCGAGGCTCGCACCGCTCACGCGAGGAGGAAAACATGCCGTACATCGCCAAGGGCGGCGACAAGACCTCTTCGTGGGTAGACTCGCTCTCCAACGAACCGCCTCTCCCCCCTCCGCTCGCCGAGACCGTCTTCGATCCTCCACCAGGCGCTGGTGAAGGGCTCGGCGATGAGGAGTCGCCCTCCGCCGACGAGGAGGTCCGCATGCGCATTCGCCACCCCGGGCGCAAGAGCAGGCGCGAGGCTGAAGAACCCGACCGCGAAAGGGAACGTGACCGCGACCGCGAAAAGAAGAGTCATCGTCGCCGCTCGACCTACGAAGGTACGAGAGACGAGGAGGAGGACAGGGATAAGGATAAGCGGAGGAGACGACAGACGTACGTGCCAGACTATGCGGATCCGCCCGTCCGAACGTGGGATGGCCGACCCGCTGCTGACGGCGCTGGTGGCAGCGGCAAGAGGGGCTCCTGGTTCAAGAAGATATCCAGCTTTGTCTGAAAAGCTTCTTGGCTTCTTGACTAGCGACTTGCACCATTTGGAGAGGATGTGGAGGACGATGATATGGACGATATGGTGTGTGCTGCGATTTTACATTTCCGGTTTGGATATTGCATTGCGACGGCGTTTTCTTTCTCATCTTCCTCACCCATCTTTACCTACAATGCGATATCCCCTTCCCTCTCTCGTCTCATCCTTCTCTTGTGCGCAGCATCAGTATCGAACCTTTGTAATGCACGTTTTTGGATGCGCAAGAGCGAGAGGCTGGTATACCCCTTGTACAGATGGTGTTGGAGAGTATGTATTTTTTGTAGCCGTTGGTTGGTCAGTGTTGCGTTGGTTACCCGGGTAGTGCGGAGCGAGCGAGGTGCTGGATATGGTAGATACCCTTTCCTTTGGCGGGGATGAATATATTCTTGCAGTACAGTACGTGTTTGTGTACAATACAATTCTGCGATACTGTCACGTCTTGTGCATATGGCGAGTCAAGCGAGTCAGGCGAGCGTAAGTGCGGGATGTAGGTTGGGTTTCTCGCGATTCAAATATCGGCATCAGTTTGTACACTCAAGATGCCACTATCCAACATCTCATCCGGAGCCCCTCGCTATACTAGTCAAAATGCTAGCTTATTCCAATTCAGTGCGTAAACGCCCATCGAGAAGGCCTCGCTCCAGTAATCAAAGCGTTTCTAACCCCAGCGTGAATGTATCATACCCCAAACAAAACGTCCTCATCCCATCTTCCTCATCATAACCAAATCATCAAATAGCCTCGTTGAAAATATTCTGCAGCACCGGCCTCCCCTCAAGCACGCCCCGCTTCCCCGCCTTAAACACCTTCGCAGGCGTCTTATACACCGGATTCTTATACCCCTTCTTCGCCTCCGGGCTCGCACTCAATCCCTTCTGGCTGCGTCCCCGCGGTTGCGCATTCCCCTGTCCTCCGGCCGTGATATCCCCCAGGGCCTTCCGCTTCTTAGTCGGGTTCGGCGTAGGACTCTTACTCATAGCCGCAACCCGCGACGCCGGCCCGGCATTCGCAGACTTGCCCGTCGTCTGCGTGAAACCCTCGTTGAACGCATGGTCGTCCACCATATCCTGCGTGATATCCAAGACCCAGTTCTTCTCGCGGCAGAGCGCGACGATGTCGCGTAAGAGGTCGTTTCCCGAGAGCGTCTTCTCGCTGCCGAGGATGACGAGCTTGCTGCGTGCGCGTGTGAGGGCTACGTTCACGCGACGCCGGTCTTTGAGTAAGTCACCCACCACGCCGTTTTCGTTGCTGCGTACGCACGACACCAGTACGACTTCTTTGTCGCGGCCTTGGAACTTGTCTGCTGTGTGGAGCTCGACGGCCGCCATGCTAGCTCCGGTGGCTGGCGCCGCGAGTTCAGAGCATTGTGTCTGTGTGTGTGCGGATGAGAGTGATGTGCGCAGGAGAGCAAGCTGGCTGCGATAGAGTGCTATGACACCAATCTCAGAGGCGGGGACACCGAGCGAGAGAAGGGAGAGAGTGAGGTGCGTGACGAGGCGCGCTTCGAAGGTGTTGTTGATGCGCGATCCTGCTGCTGTTTCTAGCTGCGTGGAGACCTTATCCGTATTGATAAACACAACAGGAGCATCTGGAGACAGAGTACGCGAAAGCCAACAGTTCGGCGATGTAGGACTGGTACACGTTGGCTCTCCACTAGGGTGTGGGAGGTGTGGCTTGTTGTGATGCGCGGACAGGCCCGAAGGGTTGGATAACGTGAGTTGACGCGATGCCACCGATGGCGTTCCACATTTGAGTCGTCCAGAGTAGATGAAGGTATTCGAGAGCAGCATGATATCGGCGCACATTCGGTACTGGTGTTCTAGGCTAACGACGGCCTGGGGATGTGCCTCGCATAGCAACTTGAACAAGGAGACATCTAGGCCACCTTCTGCTGCCTGTTTGTTCTGAACAAGAGGAGGGAGTTGGTAGTGATCTCCGACGAGGATGAACTTCTGCGACATCCGAATAGGTCCTAAGCAAACGGGAAGCGTGATTTGAGAAGCTTCGTCAACGATACAGTAATCAAAAATACGTCGATTGAACAACGGGTGGTTGATAGAGAGACACGTCGTGGCTACAACGGGCGGCTTCATCCAAGAATTTTCAAGCTCTTCCAGGCTGTCCCTTGTTTCCGCTGCCAGGGTAGCAAACTCGCGGACTTCAGGGTGGATTTTGGCAGTTGCTCCGATGCGCAGTACCCCGATGTCATCGTTTCGTATCTTGAGCAGGATGTTGTCGACTGCCGTATGCGTATATGAGGTAAGAAGTACGCTCTTGCCCTTGGCGACAAGCGTGCGAATGATGTGCGCGATTGTGGTGGTCTTTCCGGTTCCAGGCATCCCTAGGACTAGAGCGTAGTCTTTCGCCGACATAACCTTAGACACTGCCGTTTTCTGGTCAGGGTTCATCGACATCTGCGACGACTCGGGTAGGGATGTACTTGGTGCAGCTAAAAAAGCAGGTGCACGTCCGCCAACGATCAGTGAACGGAGGTCGCGGGCCTTGTAGACGTTGTTGTCCATGATCTGTATCAAATTGTTGCGAGCCGCAGCCATGCCATTGCTGAATTCATCCTTATCCAAGCGATACAGAACGGGTGCTTCGTCGTTTTGGTATTCTGGAACCGTCACCGGTTCGTCTTCCTTCGAGACCTCCATGATGCCAGCAAACGTTTGGTTGTTCTGCGAATGGAAGCCAGGGAGCTTGGTGCGAGAGTTGTGTAAGCGGCGGTCCACAGCGACGGTAATGCGGTGCTTTCGCACGTTCGTTACATAACCATTAGCCAGTGCGAAATGTCCTTGCTCGTCCGATACTACGATCGGTTCTCCAATAATGAGCTGTGATTCCGTGAAAGAAAAGCCAGGCTTTGGTCGTTGTTTGATGAAAGTGTAACTGTAGCGATTAATCTTCTGGCCGTTCTTCTCTTCGTGACCAGATCCAGGCTCCAGTATAACGTCTGAGAAGCACCTACCGAGCTTTTCGCGTTCGGTACTGAGCATCGTCCAAAGCTCACGGCGGAACTTCATCATGTCAGACTCTTCTTTCGTAAGCAGATCATCCCATTTCTTCATAAATGCTTGATCTGATGGGTCGAGATCCTTGACCATATCGTCGAAGAGGCCCTTGGCTTTCTTATTGAATAGGTCGCCCTGGCCGTCCTCGACAAGCTTGTGGTATAGGAAACATGCTTCCTTTGCGTAGCAGTTCTCACATTTGTGATCCTCTTTCAGGATTTCAGGCAGCTCGATGCGGTCCCGCACGTAGCATGCCAATTCGTTGCGCTTGATGATCATATGAATGATGTCATTACGAATAGCAGGTATGCGACTGGTATCTGAGGTCTCGAGGTAATACAAAATCCCGTATGCAACATCGACATCTACAATGCACAAGGTCAGTTAGGTCTCGAGCAATTGGGTACGGAGACTTACCGTAGCGGTTAGACAACAACAAATTATACAAAGCTGTCTGTGCCACGTGGGCAGCGTTTGAAGAATTCTTGCCAGTCTTAACTTCAAAAGGAACTGTGAGAGTACGTTCGCCTTGATCGTCTTGCATGGTCACTTGCACGGTAGCATCGATGTTGCCTTTCAAACCGTACATAGGTGACCAAACGTGTTCTTCGACATCGAGAAGCTTGTTGATGCTCATGAGCGATTGCTTTCCGTTCCTCTCGCGCACGAGTGCGCCCGGTCTAGGTTTGGCAGATACAAAAATCTTGGCCCAAGACTGTAGCTCTGGCAACTTGCTCCTCATATGTTCTTTGACCTCTTCGCGAGTAGAGTTGATTTCGAGGATCGTTTCAAATTTGGCCGGCAGAAGTTTGTCAATGGTATCCAAAAGGAAGTCAGTATCCCATTTATTAGCCTTCAAAGCCTCCTGAAACAGTTCATGCAGAAGTGTGCCGTACAGCATTGGTCCGTTCGCCCTGCTTGTTGATTTGATCCGGTCTTGCAGAACAGCTCGTCGTAGACATCCAAATGAGTCTGCAACCACCGTCGCAGAGATTAAATGGTCGGGATGAAGAATGAGCATGTTGTGATGATCGTCGATGATGCACTGTCCCGTCTTGGAGAACTCTCCGATGACGTGTACGAATGATTCGGGCGTGCACGGTGTGTCGTACCATGCTTGTCGAAGAGTAATTGCTTTGAAGAGCTTCGTCTTCTCTTCCTCTACTAGGAGGACCTGCATATGGATTAACATACTGATCCTTTAGTAAAGGCGTGACAGAAACCTTACCTTCTCTGGCATTTGATACCCTCGATCAGTCATATAGTGGCCTTCATCAACTCGCTTTACAAGGTAGCGTTGAATAGCTCTAGCGTCCTGTGCACTCTTCAAGATTCAGCATACATTCATTGATGGGTTCATAGTCTACGTACATCCGTCGCTGGCGCTTGCGTTGCTGCGACCTCGGCTGCAGCAAACTCATCGGCATCGATGTCATTTCCAAAATCATCATCGTCGTCGTCATCAATCAAGTCAATGACTGGAGGCGCGGATAGAGCTGCTGTCGCAGCTTGCCTATTATCCATCCCTGCATCACCTAGCGAATGCTGCTCTGGAGAGCGCTCAGCCCTAGCATCATAGAGCGATGCTACATGCTCAAGATCCTCTGCAAAGATGTCCTCATCCAACCCGAACTCGTCATCACTATCTGCCTCCTTCACGGGTGGGGGCTCGGAAGGCAAACGTGTTGATACCTGCGCAACGTTGTGGCTGAACTTTGGCGGCTGAGGAAGTAAGACTTCTGGGGCAGTAGCAGTACGCGCAGAGATGTCGAGCGCATCCACCATTTCGTCGTCAAAGTCGACATCACCAAACTCATCGGAGGAGCCTGACGGTCTGCGGTCGTCGAATTCGTCTTCTGCGTCTTGTTCAACTGCGGCAACCTCTCCAAACAGTGTCTCGGAAGTCTCCTCGTCCTCAACATCGTTGCGTCCACGATTGCGTGAAGGTGAGTCGGTCGGAACATCCCGTCGCTCGGAAGCAGGCAATGGTGACGAGCTGGACGGTACAAGTGTTTCTGATCTTGATGCCGGCTTCGATTTCGACTCCCGTATCTTCTCAAGCAATTCGGTTAGATTGGATTTTCCCCGTGGTTGCCCTTGGAAGTTTCCATCTGAGCTGGGCTGATCAGCCAAGTCCTCAGCCTGCTCCCTCAAAACACCAACCGGCGCTTGCGTCCTTCTCCGTTTCCGGGTAGATGCTGGGAATTCGACACCGCAGCTAGCCCACCTCCGAAGTCCACTTACGCTTCCCGCAGTCGCAGAAGAACGTGGCGAAGCTTCGCTAATGAGATGCGCAAATACTATGCCTTTGTTACGGCTGGGAGTCCCCTTGTTGTTCGTATACTGGTTCCAGAGTTCCGTAGCAGGATTGGCTTGAGGGGTCGTGAGTTGCCTCGCATCCTGTGGCTGTCCTTGTCGGTCATCTTCTTCCGGGGAAGGCGCCGCCGGCGACGAACTTCGTGCGCGCTTTCTCTTGCGTGGTAGTGGCGTATTTATCTGCTGCGATCCGCGCCAGCACAGTTGTTCCTCTGGCGACGCAACGGTCTTGATCACATGTCGACTCGAATCATCGACGTTACCAACGAGCTCGGCCAGCGGCAAGCGGGTCCCTGGGGTCGAAGGTGGCGGACATGGTTTGGTGCTCACCGACTTCGGTGTTTGTGCCTTCTTCTCAGTATCTTCAGTGATTCCGGAGTGGTGAGAGTCGACCCTCTGCTTGGCGGTCGAAGAAGTACTCTCTTTCCTCGCGACAGTGTTCTCCTTGTCCGCGTCAACTTGACCCATATCTTTAGGAGCAGGCGCGCCTTCTATAAATTGGAACTTCTTGAGCTTCGTTCGTGTCTGACTCGAGGGCATTATAGGTGGCCCAGTGACGATTTGGCGGGGTGCAGGCGCGTTATGCTGGTCAGCAGTGTTCGGGTTGCGAGAACGATTCGGCCATTGATGAAAATGCTGCGCGGGAATGTGAGCGTGGAGAATAACTATGATCGGCGGCAGTGACTACCTTTGGCCTGGGCTTCTGGTCAAAGAAGGACTTTTGACGCGTTGACATGGGAGAACGCGTCGTGGTGAACGGGCGCGTCTCGCCCCAAGCCAATAAGAAAGGACTCGGTTAGCGGCGTCACGTGCCATCTACCTTGCCCGGCGGGCGGAAGCAGTCTCTCGTGTAAAGGTGGAAGTGGGCCACAAGGACTCCGATTAATCGCCGTTGTGTTACCTCAGGCCCCTCTTTTTCAGTCGAAGAAGTGGGTGTGTCTTACCACTGAAGACGACAGAAGGGATCACTGTCATTGACTCATTGGTCCCTAGATCACTACTACTCGCGGAAGCAGTAGGCACTTGTTCGTTATAGCGGACATGCTTAGTGACTAGCAAGTCATGCGAACCGTGGGGACGTGACGATGGCGGGGTTGGTCTTAAGATTCCCGTGCCATGGACGTCTAAGTGGCTGAAGAAGCATCAACCAGGGAAAGAGCACCCCACAACCCAATCTACCGACTTAGAAGAGAATGATACCATTGAGGAGGAAGATTTACGTCGCAAGCGCCCACGATTGAGCGAATCTTCTTCTATCACGTGTCAACATGACGACACGGCCGGAATACGTGTAAGCCGCTCTGTACCAACTCATCGCTCCCGTAACATTTTGACTAGTCGCTAGGTCTAAATGATGAGAATCTGATCGACGAGACTCCCACCCAAGGACACCTTTCAGACCGAGGTCACACTCCCACCGTCGATGAGAGCCCGATCGACGTGACTTCCACCCAAGGAGATTTTCCAGGTCAAGACGCAGCTACTCCTATCCCTAAAGTCAGCTCGTCTTACCAAGACGCCCCAATTAAGGCTCTAGACGCTGAACTCTTACGCGCTGTACGGGTCTTTCTAGGCCCAAGTGGCCGGACGCTAGAGAACACCGGCAGACAACCAAACAAAAAAGGTCCTATCGCGATGCACGTAGGAGATACCGTGCTAGCAGCCAGCACACAATACTATGGCATTTTCGAGACTGATTTCCGACGCTTGCTAGACCAATATCCCTTTGAAGTTGACATCACCCCATACCAGCTTCCCCACCAGGGGAATCAGCGACGCGAGCTCCTGATGCATATCCTCGTACAAGAGCCACGAGACAACCCAATCTATTATGCTGGTGTGCGTATACTGCACATGATAACCTTCCCTGGTCGCCTTGAGACACACGTTACGTGCGGATCATGCAACCTCGAACTACCGCTCTTTGACCAGGGCACTGGCGACAGTAGCACGTCACTATCTGATCATACACACACTGTGCATAATCAAGTCCCGCTCTATTGTTGGAGGTGCAAAACCCTCGTCTACGGCACCGACGAAGTTATTCGGCATCTGGACCACATCAAGACACCCTCACCCGCTGCACGGCTGGATCACGTTGAACTGGACAAGAGCGTGGTCAAATTCGTCTACAACATCTATAGCGTGCGCCGCACTATGGGATCGTTTGAACTGCTCGTGGAGCGGTCAAACGGGACCATCCAATCCTCGTCGCTCTTCGAATTATCGTTTGTTGGATGCATGTTCCCCCACGAATACGCCAGCGAATTAGAATGGAAAAAGGGTGGGCTATCTCTCGTGTTACGGTAGAAGCGGGCCACAAAGGGCAGAGTTTTATAGCGGGAAAGGGTGATAAGTAACCCTAGGATAGACAAAACAATATCCAAACTTCGATTGCGAAGGAAGAGGAGTATAGCCAGGATTCAGCTTTACGCGAGAGGCTATTTCAACAACGTGCCTATATCCAGAATAAAGCTTGGCTCATCGTATAGCTCGTGATTCTCTTCAGCTCATGCAGCCACCGATGCCGCTCTTGAGGCATTGGCACAGCCTGCACGTGACAAGGAGATAATTGCTTTTGCCGACCTCACCAATCGTTTCATTGAACGAATCTTTCCATTACACCCTGGTCGATTAGTTTCTTAGCCTTGCGATTGACAACTACATACGTAGCCCTACCTTCCTTCCTCGCAGATTCGGACAGTAACTGTCGCTAAAGAATCAAGTTTCTGAGCAAAATGTTATCAGCCTGGGTCGGAATCGGCATAAGCATTGCCGCACTCGTTGCCACTCTCACCGGCGTGTTTGTCTAGCCGACGTATCTTCGTTGGCGAAGTCGGACAGAAAGATCAGTGCATCCTCTCAGCCTTTCCTTTGCTCACAAATCAAACCGCGCCTCGTCTCTAACGCGGCTTTAGATCTCCCAACTACAAAGCGAAGGGACCTCGCTCGAGACGAAGATTAACAAAGCGATCGATGAATACGAGAAAGCACATCCAAAGGCTAGGGACATAGTGTATTTCCGCAACCGGTTGCTAGTAGTGGGGACCAATTTCCATAGGGAGCGAATTGCCGCCGAAAATGACGAGAGGGCGAAGAAGAGATTGTACGAGCAGTACGTAAATATAAAACTTTTTGGGATTCTGCAGGAGGTGAACGAGGCCCAGAGGGTTGCGGAACAGGCGAATCGTGCGCAAGACGTGCATGACGGCGGTTCGCTCGCGAACATGACTGGTATCACGATCACTTCGAGTTCGAGGAATCAGGATACTTTCTTTTCTAACGCGCGCTCTTTTGTCACCGCTCAACAGCAGCGCGATGAAGAGGATGGTATAGAGCTGCGGCGTCACGCAACGAACCACTCAAGAGGGTTGAATTAACTATTTGGTTGTCAGTTTTTAGATACCTATGGTAACGAGACAAGTACTGAACCAGAGGAGTTGCAGTTTCGCAATTACAAAAGTCTAGTCCAAAATCATGTTGGTTCAGCCCTATGTTATCGATAGGGGACCGCGTCCGTGCGTCCGATCCACCAAAAAACTATCGCGAACTCGACCCCAGCGTGTTCATGAACCTTTTCTGTTACGTAGGCCGCCACCAAGACAAAGCCCCGGAACGACCTCGTGGAAGAAACTTGCGTGCGCAACGACAGTCCCGGAAAGATCTAGTGCAAGAAACTTGCGCACGTAACGACTTCGTCTTCTTAACGACTACCGAACGACTACGGACACAGACAAAATGATACGCCGGCAGGCACGAGAACGTAGAGACTACCTCTACCGCCGCGCTCTCACGCTCCGCGACGCCGAATTAGCCAGCAAAAGGGCGGCTCTGAAGCAGTCTCTGGCCTCTGGAAAGCCTTTGACGAAGGACCTCGCGGAGGACACACAATTACGGAAGGACTACAAATACGACGAAAGCCGTGCCGACCGGACGGTAGAAGAGGAATTAGGACTGGACGATGAATACTCGCAGTTGAGTGGGGTGGTAGATCCCAGGATTGTGGTCACGACCTCGCGCGACCCTTCGTCGAGACTAGTAAGTACCTGCTGTATGTGGCCGACAGCACAGGTACTGACACGTTCAAGAGCACCTTTAGCAAAGAGATACGCCTCTTGCTTCCAACATCAGTGTAGTGCCTGTCCTCACAAGCTATTGAATGCAGGCTAATGCTTGAAAGGCGTCTGAACCGTGGCAACATGATCCTTGGGAACCTCGTTACGAGCGCGAAGGGCCAGGGCATGAGTGACGTGGTGCTGTTACATGAGTGAGTACATCCACGAGGTAGCACAGGACTATACTGATCCTCCTAGACACCGCGGCACGCCCACTGCGCTCACCATCTCACACTTCCCGCATGGTCCAACCGCTTCCTTCTCGCTGTAAGCCCCCCTTAGACACTTCGAGATTTTGTCTCCTCCGAGCCCTGCCCCGGCCTTTGGAACCACATGTTGCAATGCGTTCGCGGCGTAAGCTAACAGCAGTGTAGCCACAACGTCGTCCTCCGCTCTGACATACCAAACGCGAGCAGAGGGACTGTCAGCGAGTCGTACCCTCACCTCATCTTCGAAGGATTCTCCACCAAGCTCGGAGAGCGTGTGGTGACCATCCTGAAGCATCTATTCCCTCCACGGGACGGAACCGCAAAGACTGGCAATCGCGTCATTACCTTCGTCAACAGAGAGGACACAGTGGAAGTCAGGCATCACGTTTACGTGAGGACCGGATACCAGAGCGTGGAGCTTGCAGAAGTCGGCCCAAGGATGAGCATGCGGTTGTTCGAGATAAGGAGTGGGACGTTGGACAGCAAGGAGGGCGATGTGGAGTGGCATCTCAATCAGTACACACGGACGGGGCGCAAGAAGGACTACCTGTGAGCAAGGTGCGCGCTTCTTGGTCCAGGAACGTAGAATGGCATGAAGTGGGTATGGGTAGGCTTGAATTTTGCGATTGTACGAAGTCATTTCCGGCTACAGAAGCAGGGTCAAATATCAAACAACAAGTGCAGGTGGATCGGGAGAAGAAATGGTGGGAGCTTGGAATTCCTCAGATGTCTTCCCGAAGAAGACTGTCAGTTCGCAATCAGAGCGAACTGATTGGAGTAGACGAATATATACCCTAGACTTCATGTCGTACATCTCTGACCTTGATGCTCTCCCAAATATCTGCCTCCCCATGCTTGCTCAGACAGACGTCCTCTGGCGCGTCGATTCTCGTCGCACTTCGCCAACTGCGGGCGTTGCCGTCTGCCCCTGTAGCAGCAGCGATCATTAGTTCTTTCTGAGCCGTTCGCAGATTCAAATCCTGGCTCGTGCTTCAGTCCACCTCCACAACCTCTCCACTTGCACCATTCCTTCCCGCCGCCGCCTTCCCCGCCTTCCCAGCCTTCTTCGCCGCCCTGCTCTTCTCTTCTTCCGCAGACAGCAAACTCCCATCCACCTTCCACACGCCCTTCCCCTTCCCCCCTTTAACGTCCCACTCCCTCACCCTAACTCTAAACTCCTTCCCTTTGAACACCTCCACACCGTCGCCATCAACCCACGCCCCTCCCTCATCCGCGATCCTGCCGTCAAAACCCTTCTTCTTCTTATTCGCCTCCTTCGCGCTCCACTCCCAGTCTCCAGGCAAATACTCCTTGAGTATAGTAATCGCAAACGCATTCAAATGACTCAGCGTGATATGCGTACCCGACTGATGCGTCACGCTCGCACCGAGATAACACCCCGGCGCCGGGCGCCACACGAGTAGGGACGCGGTAGCCCAGACGTACGGCGCCATGTACTCGTCCACACACTTCGTCAGCACGACGCCGTCTTCGTCGCTCCCGCCATCGCTGTCGTCGTCGTTGTCGGCTGCGGGTTTTCTTCGTCGGCTGCTGGACTTGGAGGTGGCAGTGGGCTTCGGCGGGCGGGAGGAGAGCTGCACGTCTTCGTAGGCGAGGACGACGCCTTTGACGGGTGGGTAGTAGTTTAGAAGGAGCGGGGAGAAGACTTCGGCGCAGATGGCGGGGAGGGCCGAGTTGAGGGCGACGGGTGGGAGGGGCACGTATTGCGATATGCGCTCGATGTGGATGATAGGTTGGTCTTCGGGATCGATTGGCGCCATTTTTGGTATTATTGGATGACGTGCACGGTGTGGAGAGGCTTCGCGATCGCGTACTGGTGTCGCAGTGTTGCGAGCTCTCAAAAAAAGTTGGAGATGTCGGAGGTAGCTAAGAGAAAAAGCCGACGCTAAACCGACAAGGCTAGGGTGCTAGGCAGCCATGTGGACCGCGGGATATCGGGGGCTGTGTGATCAGGTGATCATCGCTACCTAGGTACTCAGTAATGTTCCAAGGTTCCAAAGTTGAGAGTTTTCGTTCAGTCAACCTGGGGTAACACACTACACGGGGCACACTACAATTGCACGACGTCTTGATTAATCATGGTGGTATACAAGTGTCATTACCCGCTGGCCAATAGCACGCTCACGATTGAGTAGTTGGTAGTCTCATCTTCATCTCTTCACCGTTTTCCTTTCTCCGCCTCCTTCCGCTGGACCTTCGTGGCCACTCGCTGCAGTGCCGTCTTGATCTCACCCTTCTTAAATGACTGGATATCGTAGTAATTTGGTGCAATGTCCAGCAGCCACTCCGGTTTCACAGAAGTGACAGTACGGATGTAGTTCTTCGTAGTAAGCACGAACTCGTTGTATACCACCCACTCGCTGTCTTGGCCGAGCACAGTGCTAGGATGTAGCAGCACGCTCTGGTCATCCTTGACCGTGGTGTACGTCTTGCCGTTTCCTTCACGCTTAGCGACTTGCATGAAGAACCCAGCAACAAGCGCTCTCCTAATGTTTTCGTAGTACTTCTTGTTGTCGAAGGGAGTGGACATTAGTTCGAGCTCCTCGCGCTCCATTATGCGCTTGAGCTGCATGCGGACGTTATCGGCCTGTTGGAGGGCTCGGTAGGAGAGGAAATGGTCGTGGCACCATTGCTTGGGGTTCGCCTGCGCCTCTTCGCTCTTGAATGCGTGGTAGACGTTCAGCATAGTCAAATGATCGCCATCGGGATGAGCGAAGAGGTCTTTCATTTCGTCTGCTCGCTTGCGGTTGTTTGCTGGGCGAACAAAGATCTGCGGTACTGAGAGTAGTGCGGTGAGTGATAGAATCTCGTTGGAACAATAAAACTCGGGTGACACAATCAGCATGACAGCTAGTGCTGGATCCAGAGGGAACTGCGAGGCGAGCGACCCTAGAGTGGTCAGCTCGCCTTCATCATCCAGACAAGCCAGATAGTTGAGCTCTTCTAAGGCACGCATCAATGTCTCTGGTGCTGGTGGGTCCATAAGGTCGAAATGGACCAGGTCTTCGACGCCCAACTTCTTGAGCTCCAGAACAGTGCTTGCCAAGTTCGAACGCAGGACTTCTGGGTACGTCTGTTCAATCAGCTCCTTCTTGAAGGCTTCTTCGGTGTATAACCTAAAGCATTTTCCGGGCCTAGTACGACCCGCACGACCAGCTCGCTGCTGTGCGGACGCTTTCGAGATAGGCGATACAAGCAGCGACTCAACACGGATGCGTGGATTGTACACCTTCTGTTTACTGAAACCAGGGTCGACGACGTACACAATACCATCGATGGTAAGTGATGTTTCGGCAATGTTTGTCGATACGATGCACTTTCGCCCGGGTCTTCCACCGGGTTGAGTCGGTGGCGGTGCGGGACTGAATATCTTTTGTTGTTGCGCGGGAGGTAACGTGCCATATAGCGGATATACAACAAGTGGTCCGGCACCTCCTTCCCTGATCAAGTCCTGGGCTTCCAGATTGATCTTTCGGCACGCATCCTCAATCTCTTCTTCTCCGGTGAGAAACAGTAGGATATCACCCTCATCTTCGGTCGCATGGATTTGCAGAACGGTACGAAGCGCGGCTTCAACGTAGTCCCGCTCCGGCGCGGGTGTGTAGAAGATCTCAACCGGGTGAGTACGGCCGGGCACCGCAAGCAACGGGGCATTGTGGAAGTACTTCTGGAATTTGGTCGCGTCCAAAGTGGCACTCATGATGATCAACTTCAAGTCTTTTCGCCGTAGCACCACCTCTTTCAACAATCCCATAAGAATATCCGTCGCAAGCGTACGCTCATGAGCCTCGTCAAGAATGATGGTGCTGTACCGCGTCAAGTTATTGTCGTGCATGGCCTCGCGCAGCAACATTCCGTCCGTCATGTACTTCAGCATGGTGTTCGGCCCCGTCTTATCCTCGAAACGAATGCTGTAACCGACTTCTTCTCCGAGCTCGACGTCCATCTCCTCGGCGACACGCTGGGCGACTGACATGGCGGCGACACGACGAGGCTGGGTACATGCGACCATCTGGGCGGACTTATGCGGCATGTCGTCGAAGAGCACGAACTGCGGAATCTGGGTCGTCTTTCCGGAACCGGTCTCACCGACGAAGACGAGGATCTGGTTCTCCTGGTAGAGCTTGAGGAACTCATCTCGCTGCTTGTGTACCGGCAGTTCTCTCCGCTTCTTCAAAATGCCCATGTACCTGTTCGAGAGCGACCTGCCCGTAAAGGGATTGAGCGGACCGTCTTCGGCGGCGGAGGCTTGTTCGGCCGTTGTCGCATGGCGTCTGAAGTCGGCGAGTGCGTCGGCGGAGGCAGTCTCTGCGGAGTGGTCAGTATGTACTAGGGGCATCGCCATGATGATGAACCTTTGGAGGATGATAAAAATGATGATGGTGCAGAAGAGAAGGCAAGTCCGTCTGCCTCCTTTAAATAATACTCGAACAGTCACCGTGGTGAACCATAGATGCTATCCTCAACAAACCAACAGCCAGTGTGTTACCCCAGGATGGGTAATACAACAGCCGATTTTCAGCTACGTGTCTCTCGCGTAAAGCTGAAAGTTGGCTGTTGTATTACCCATCCTGGGGTAACACATATAGTTGTGTAAAGAAAGCGGACTTACTGTCGTCGTTCCAGTGGGCGAGGTATGGATTGTTGGCGCTATCCAGCTTGCCATTTCCATTCTCCATCTTGACACGCTTGGTTGCGCTCGTCGATTCCTCGGTGTGCTCGCGCTTGGTAGCCATCTTCGCGGGGTTTGGCGGTGACGCGCGGTGGTGATGCACGTCTTCAAAGTTTCTTGCGCCGGCAAAAAGTATGTCCGAGAGGGAAGGCGCGGTTGTTCGCTAGCGCCAACGCGGACGTGGACATGTGGACCCTTGGCGCGTACCAGGCACACCACACCGACTCTGCCGCGAGGGAGGAGAATAATTTTTCGTCCATAAGGACTAGAGTAAATAGCCAGTGTGTTACCCCAGGATGAGTAATACAACAGCCAACTCTCAGCTTTACGCGAGAGCCATCCTGGTGTAATTCCGCTTCTTCCAGTTTTGCGCATCCAATACTTAGGCGTGTAACCTTTACTCACTGTCCCTCCCCCGCCATCATGGCCGACTCTAACTACAGCATGGAGGAGACGCGCCCCATGTTCTATATCGGGGAGCATGAGACCAAGCGACCGCTGCCCGTGACTACAGAGCTCTCGCAGCATGCACAAGACCTTGGTGTAAGTTCCTCAAAGTCTCTTTGAAGATTTCGCTTCGTGTGCGCCAAATCTCATAGGCACTTTACGAGTCGAGTTATTCATGCAGAGGAGCGTCTGCTTACAACAAAACAGTATGATATGCTCACGACACCCGTCACGAACGGCAATTTCCATTCGCGCGTTCTAAGTCTTCTGAGCTCGCATCTCGATGCCACGGAAGGCTCCGCACAGGCGCAACCGCTGCCCTTGATACCCGCGCTTGAGAACGTCGATACACCTTTAGTGCCAGACCACCTGATATCTCAGCTGATTGTTTTCACTAGCTCTTGGGTCGACCTCGGCTCGCCAGATCCCGTCGTCGCACACCTTTCAAGGCAGGTATTCAACCTGGAGGTTGCATATGCTGCTTTCTGCGGAGTGGTCAATCTCGTTGTTCCTGGGCCACGCGCAGAAAATGGACCCAGCGGAGTAGCTCAGTATGCTCGCGCCATCAAACAGGCTCTGTCCACTGGGGGATACATTCAGTTCCATATCCTGATGCCCGTGGATTCCTCCAGAGTGTCCGAGGAAGAGGACTTGGGCGATTTGGCACGTTTTGTTCGACCTGAGTATGTACAAAAAGCAAGCCAGGCGGCCTATCCCTTCGCGGCTTGGGATACCTGGAACACGATTCGGTCAATCTGCAAATATCATAGCAGGTTAGCAGTTGCTCTCGACATACCCAAGAGACTATCATCACTATCTCTTCAGGCGCGGTGGTACTCTGAGCCCCTTCGCTTGCTCATTTTGTCCGGAAAGTCATTCATATCCAACGACAAGGGTAGTTGGGTACTGCACAAGACTTTGCAACTATTCATCATGCGCTGTATGCGGTTGAAAACCACGCCTTGGCTTCTTCTCGCAAACATCGGCCCGTTACCAGGCGTGGACGACCCAGATGCCATTATGGATTATCCCTCCGGATATCTCTCGCCGGCCGCAGCAGAAGATGCCCCTAGTCCTGGTTCTTCTGTAACCGCGACCCCTACTCCTGCCGAAGCTGCGCAGGTGGCTAAGAAAACGAGCAAGAAGAGCAGCAGCAATGACCCGACGCCCTACTTGAGCTATTTGCGTTACATACAGCGAAATCAACCTTCTGCAACGCAAATTGAGCGCTTCGGCGACAACTTTCAAGACTATCTTCAGAGTCCCTTGCAGCCGCTTGCGGACAATCTCGAGTCGATTACTTATGAAGTCTTCGAGAAGGATCCCATCAAGTATGCATGGTACGAAGAGGCCATTGCTAGAACACTTGAAGACTGGCGCACTCAGAACAAGTCTACGAGTTCCGAAGACGGTGCTGTGGTCATTGCAGTTGCGGGATCTGGTCGCGGTCCGCTAGTCACTCGTGCGCTGAACGCGAGTGAACGCACTGGCGTCCCGGTCCGTGTATATGCCGTTGAGAAGAACCCCAACGCCTATGTCGTGCTACTCCACCGTAACAGAGAAGTTTGGGGCGGACAAGTCACCGTTGTCAAGACGGACATGCGTGCGTGGAAAGGTCCTGTGAAAGCTGACGGATCATCCGGCAAGGTGGATATCCTTGTCAGTGAGTTGCTCGGCAGTTTTGCAGATAATGAGTTGTCACCAGAATGCCTTGATGGCGTTCAGCATGTGCTGAACGCTGACGACGGTATCTCGATCCCAGCTAGTTACACTGCGCACATGACACCCATCGCGACACCGAAACTCTTCGCCGACGTATTGTCGCGGGCCAACAACAGTGGCGACTCAAGTGCTTTCGAGATCCCTTGGGTTGTGATGTTCTCGCAGTTCGACTACCTCTCGGTACAGCCAAACCAGCCACAGGTTGCTACTCAACTATCGGACGGGAGGAAGATGAAGGAATTCGACTTGAACCCGCCGCTGGAGCCCATCGTGCACACCGCATGGGAGTTCAGACACCCACAACCCCCAACGGTTCTAGCTCAATCTTCGCTTCGTCGCGGGGGATCGGCTATTGGCGGAGGAGGCGGCTTCACAGGCGGAGACGGCGCGAACGAACACAACTACCGCCATTGCAAATTAACGTACCCCATTCAAGAACAGGGTGTTTGCCATGGTCTTGCTGGGTACTTCGAGACAGTCCTATACAGCGGTTCGGAGGGCCCGGTTGAGCTGAGCACGAACCCAGTCACAATGGATGCGAAGAGCAAGGACATGATCTCTTGGTTCCCAATTTTCTTCCCTCTGAAGGTACGTAGACAATCACGGACGCTGCAGCTCGAACAGTATCACTAACATCTGCTAGACGCCAATGCATCTCCCCACCAACTCCGAGCTCGAAGTCAGTATGTGGCGGCAGACGGACGACAGGAAAGTCTGGTACGAATGGCTTGTTGAGGCTTTCACAATGACCAATGGGCAGCGAATTCGGCTGGGCATCTCAGATCTGCATTCGAGCAAGAGCAATGGGTGCTTGATGTAGATGTGTCACCTGTCACTTCGGAAGACAAGCGGATGGACGTGTTCTGTCACTACATGTTCAGCGGCATTGCTTGGTGTCTAAAGATGACAAATTGGTTCGGTGAATTGGCTCTGATACCAATAGACATTTCCTTGTCATCGTCGTTCGCGTTGTTGTGCAAAGCTGTACATTTACGCAGACCCCCTCCCTCCAGCTTCCCCATGGAACGCAACGATCTCCACAGCTATTCGAAACTTGGTGGCACTTTGACAGTACTACTAAGCACCTGCCATTGCAGCAAAGCCTCCAGCCGCACCTGCAAGCTTGCCCTTTTTCTACTTCTCATCCTTCTTTACCTTTGCGTATTGTTCTGCGGCGTAGGCGTCGTAGGTGGGGTTACCGGCGCCGACTTGTTGCGCAGGAGGGTAGGAAGCGCTAGGGTCGTGGGACGGTTTGGAGGAGGTGCAGCCCATGTGGGCGGTGTGTTAGAGGGAAGGGGTGGAAGTATTTGTGAGAACGAAAGTCGAGGCGCGGTAGACGAGGTTGAAGGTGCATAGTTGATAAGTTGGTTGGTTGAACTGGTTAGGTCGTCGCAGGACTTCTAAAGAAAGTATGTAGGTAGAATATCTGCCGGTTGCTTAGTGTATACGAAAAGACAAGGTGCAGAAGTGGTTATACTTTATTGTTTCAGTAATAAGAACTACGCCTGGATTTCCTTCCAGGGGTGTTGACGCAGTGAGGGAATACTTTATTGTACTCCGTCATTTAGGATGCCCTCCACCGTCCTCGCAACGCACACACTGCATCATCTACTTGGGTGTCTTCATTTTCCATCCTGGATAAATTTAAAGTGGTATAGGCGCTGATAGTCGCCGAGCAGACGCGTCCTTTTGGCCATGTACGCAGCCTTCTTCGTACGACTCCAGGGCTATCCAGAAATATGTCACACCGAGCCACTCCAGCGGTACGGTCACGACTCAAAAAGACGGCACGTAGGATGGGAATGACCTCATGTTCACTCTTCACGCCAATCGATGCAAAGTGCCTGCATCTAACACGCGCACGAACCACAGTTTCACTGCGGAAATTGCCCTCGTTCCCCTCTTCACACCTGCACATCTCTCTTCGGAAGGTCACAATGCGGAGAAGATGATTGTGTCTTCTGCGCCGCGAATCAGAGTTCCGTCACCTCAACACCACAGGCAAACTTTCCGATGTCTCGTCAAAACCACACACCACGACGTTGCTATCCAGGTGCCCGGGGGCCTACACGCGCACGTGTTTTGAATATAGCGCTGGAGAGGGATCACAATGCGCAATCAACAGTCTCCGCCTGCGCCACATACACCCCTCTTTCTACAAGGATTCGAGCCAGCATATCATCCGAATTAATGGCCTAGCGCCAGCGTCCGACCACTCAACGAGCGCGCACGTGGCTTGGCAGCGCCTCACCGCTAACTCTCCACGAGTAGAGACTTGGATCGCCTTCAACCTTCCCCATCTTTTCGCCTCTAGATCCGTGAAATTGTTTCATGCGCTACAGCCAGGGCCGAGGATAGTCGTGGGATTGGTAGACCGTTTGGCAGGCGGTACGTAGCGCACGGGGCGTAGGGCGACTACGTGTCGTGGCGGCCTTGTGTTTGTACAAAAGAGAGGAAGTTCGTGTAAGGCTGGCGGGCTATTGATTGTGCCCGTCGCTCGTTATTTAATCCTTCTTTTGAAGTGCTGCAGGTCTGGAGCAGTGAGCACAGCAGGCGCGAACATACTGGCTGGGACTAACGACCCAACACTCGCTCATGTACGTGCTACTCAAGCAAATTTGCTAAGAAATTCAACACACCTCTTCGTCGCCATATTATTGTCTGTCTCTAAATTTCCCCTACCGTTGATTTTTAGAGTCACGCCCAGCGCTAATACCGAGTGCTTATCAACAGACGGAGAATTTTCAACCAAGCGCTGCGCCGCCTCCGCAACCTCCCTGTCTGGCTTTCGGTTCAAGAAGAACGGAACCGCAATGGGCAACAAACCGAGCGCAATTGAGAGTTGTTTGATTTCAGCAGTGGGCAATAGCAAAGACTTGATAGCGGGACAGTCCACCATCGGGTTCCAACTTTCGCACGTCAAGCCCTACAACCTCGATATACCAGTGAAGCCTGCCGCAGTTACCTATCCAAAAACGTCGGATCAGGTCGCCGCGATTGTCAAATGCGCTGTCGATAACAGCCTGAAAGTACAGCCTCGCTGTGGTGGACACAGTTACGCAAATTATGGCATAGGCGGTTCGGACGGCGCGATAGTCGTGGATCTCAAGAACTTCCAACAATTTTCCATGGATAAGAACACATGGCAAGCGACAATCGGCGGCGGCACCCTCCTAGGCGATGTGACAAAGCGCCTCCACGACAATGGCAACCGAGCCATGGCCCATGGGACCTGTCCGCAAGTCGGTATTGGAGGACATGCTACGATCGGTGGCCTGGGGCCTAGCTCACGCCTTTGGGGGTCCGCCTTGGACCACGTTGAAGAAGTTGAAGTAGTACTCGCCAACTCCTCCGTCGTGCGCGCCTCAGAGAAACAAAACTCAGATGTGTTCTGGGCGCTCAAGGGCGCTGGAGCAAGTTTCGGCATCATCACAGAGTTCAAAGTGAGGACTCAGGCTGAGCCTGAAAAGACGACACTATACAGCTACGGAATACAGGCTGGGAGTGCACAAGAGAAGGCAACAGCGTTCAAGATGTGGCAGAAAGTCATTTCGGACCCGGATCTTTCGCGCAAATTTGCTTCTCAGTTCATCATGACGGAGCTAGGTGTGATCATCACTGGTACATACTTTGGACCTCAGTCCGAATTCGACAGCCTGAATATCTCAAGTAGGCTTCCCAACGCTGACGAGAGTGTCATTGTACTCGATGACTGGATCGGCGTCGTAGGCCATTGGGCAGAAGATCAAGGTAAGCCCACAGCATCTCGTGACACAGTTCATCTTTAGAGACGTTCAGACGTCTTTCTAGATTCCACAAACTAACTCTTCGTAGCACTCGAGCTCATCGGCGGCATTCAATCCAACTTCTACGCCAAATCCCTCGCCTACACTACGGACGACCTGATCCCCGACGCCGCAATCGACCAGCTCTTCAAATACATCGACGACACCGACAAAGGCACACCCGCCTGGTTTCTCATCTGGGATCTTGCAGGCGGCGCCATCAATGACATCGCGCCTGACGCTACCGCATATGGCCACCGCGACGCCCTTTTCTATCACCAAGCCTACGCCGTCAATCTTTTCGGCCGCGTCGACGACAAGATCCGCAATTTTCTCACTGGACTGAACAAGATCGTCACGGATGCGCTAGGACACGATCTTGGGGCGTACGCCGGGTACGTGGATCGCGCGCTGGGAGACGACGGTCCGAGTAAATACTGGGGAGCGAATTTGGAGCGGCTGCAGCAAACCAAGAAGGTCGTTGATCCGGGAGATGTGTTTCATAATCCGCAAAGTGTGCGCCCGGCAGCTTAGGTAGCTAGTTGTGGTGGAGCATCTGCGGTTGGGTGGACGCTTGGGCGTGGGATTTTGGGATGGGTGGCATGGATGGTATTGCTGGAAGATACCCTGTTTTAGTTATTGGCTGCCTTCAATTCATCGTTTCTTTTCTGATCAGATCCATTTTCGGCTTTTTTAGGTACCTTTGCGGTTTGTGCGTCGACTTGCGCAACCAATGGTGCTTGAGCTCACCGTCAACGACCGGGCGTTTGCAGCTCAAAGCGATTCGTTGGTCACATCAGGATTTGGTGCCCTTTTTTCGGGCCGTGTGCTTCACATTGTGCCATTGCCACAAACAGCCTTGCAAACGCACTCCGGCGGAAAGACCGCCGATAAACGGCAAACGAATACTTCAAAACATGCACAGCTTACAACCGTATCTGCTTCTCACCTCTCCTCTGACGCAGCTCACTGATAACCGCCCACAATAATGCGCTTTCCCCACGCAGTCACCCTCCTCGTCCTCGCTCTCTCCACCGCCGTCCTCGCCCTCCAGGGGCAAAAGCCAAAACAGCCGCCGTCTACCTCCTTCTGCGGCTGGACCAAGTACGCGCCGAACAACACCGTACCGGACTGCGCGCAGAACCTGCACACCAGCCCCTGTCTCGTCGACAATGGCACCTGCGCCCAGATGCCTGGTCGCAACCAGTCAGGTTTCTTGAGCGTCTTGAAGGAGTGCTCCTGCGAGTTCTACCAAATGTGAGTATGACCTTGTGGGTGGGCGCTGGTAGATGGAGAGATGATGACTAACTGGGTATCGCTATAGTTCCAGCTGCACTGGATTGACTTTGCAAGAATACCACGGCCAAGCTGTGCGGGATTCCCTCATGGGTGGCCCGTTGGCGTACTACAAGTGCAAGCGAAATGATGGCGGGCGGATGTTCGAGGTCGGCATGGTATCTTTGATTGGGGGTGCCATGTTGGCTATGGTGGCCGTGGGGCTGTGAAGGTTGGCTAGATCGGCCCTGTTCCTAAAGTATGGGTTCAGCAGTGTATAGTGAGGCGACTGGCTTTGTGTGGGCGGTGATGCTTGGATCTCAAACATCCCAATTGTCCATGGCTACTTCGGTAGTTAGAGGTACATTTAGGATGCAGCTCTAGATGATTACGACTGGGCGCTCACTGTACAATGTTACCACGGATATATCTGCTTCATAAGATGAGGAAGATTATGAGGCAATCCCTAGGGGTTACGATTAAGCTCATCTTCTGAACGATGCCATCCACGGTCCACTCCAAATATTGCTAAAATGGTGAACAACACGATGGCAAGAAAAGCATTATAGGAGCACGGGAACGTATTTTATAATCAGTGGGTTTCTGCAGGGTCAGATTACGGGCAGTCTTTGCTATCTCAATCGACTCTCTGCCAGGACTATGGGATGTTGAAGCGTCAGCAGAGAGTATCATCAAACCGACAGGATCCACACCGAGCTTGCCCTCTTCCTAATTAGGGTACATCACTTTGAGTCACCACAACGGCCAACAAATGAGCCGCAATAGTGAACCGTCCGCACGGACTCTGAGCAGCTCAATTCAACTCGGTATTTACATAAGATAGTGGAGCAGTCATGGCCAGTTCTCGTTCAACTTCGCGTACGAGTTCGGGACTGAGATTGTCCGTGTTGGTGGAGAGATGCTTTCGGAAGGTGCTTAATATTTGGTAACGGCTTTCCGTAGAAGATGCAAGACTTCCGAACTCGTTTATTGGAGACCGGCAACCACTTCGTTTCCCCTGGAGACGACGCTAGACTCCAGCGGAAATTTCCACGACTCTCTCACTGAGACTCGCTTAGAGCTTCGAGCATAAAAATTCTTTCTGGAATTCGGCCTCAACCTTCCACACACCCCACTTCGCCTCGCTCTCGAAGAGTTCTACTTCTCTTTACTCCTGCGGCAGCCACTTCAATCACTCTGCTATACCATTCTTCCGTCACACCCACAATGAAGATCTTCAACAAGTTTCTCGTCTCCGTCGTCGGCCTCGCGGCTGTTGCATTCGCTCGTCCGGCCGAGTTCGCGCCGCAGTTTCCTCAAGGCAGCATCTGAACACCTCCAGTCTTGGAGACTGAGACGTCGATCTTCAATCTTCCCACTCACCTTACCCCTGCGAGCTGGGCCGGTCCGACACCAACTACATCGTGGGCTCCCATCGAAACCTGGACCGGTCCGGTGCCGACTCCATCGTGGGGCTCTGGAACGCGAGGCCTGACAATCGTTCCAAGCCCGACGCCGGTGCCAACAACATCGGTTATCTCGAAACGACAGGAGATTGGTCCCAAATACTTCGGCATATTCCTCGACGTCCCGCTGAAACAAGGGCGCAAAGGCCGGCTCCACCGCCACCTACACCGTCAAAGCCGGCGACAAGATCGGCTTCAAGCTCTTCAACAACGAGTTCATCGAGCACCCGAGCCCCGGCTTCGTCTACGTGTCTAAGGCCCTCGGGTCCGGCGTCAAGGACTACGACGGCAGCGGCGACTGGGTTAAAGTCTACGGGGCTGCGCTGTGCGGCAGCAATCCCGGCCAGGACGCTCAATGGTGTTCGTGGCAGAAGGGCCGTCTAGAGTGGACTACCCAGAAGAACATTCCACCGGGAGAGTACCTCGTACGCGTGGAGCATATTGGTCTGCACCAGGCCCATGAGGGCAAGGCTCAATTCTACATTGGCAAGTCTCCCGGATACAAAGTGGATGACTTTTTCTTGCAAAAAGAAGGGCCTTTCTTTCGTCTGCTTAAGACATCAACAAGTACTATACCTCACTTTTATAAAACTTCACTGACTTTATACCCGCGGGTTGGCAGAATGCTACCAGCTCAAGATTGATGGAGACGGTGGAGGTAACCCGGGGCCTTTGAATAAGATTCCTGGAATCTACAAAGCTAACGACCCCAGCATTGCGTTCAACAAGTGTAAGTAATGACATAGTCTGGAGCAGTAGCGGTCTCTCGAACGCATCCGCACCCTCGAAATCGCGCGTGGAACAATATATCCCATCTTTTGTGACTTTGTTGATCATGTCTCAGGGAACAACCCAAAGTCCTATGTCATCCCTGGACCAAAGGTGTGGGATGGAAAGTAAATACTACCCTGAAAATCAGTTGCTAGGCAGTAAGGGCTTGTAAATACACTCTCCTAGCACAAAAGGGCAGTTCAAATATCAACCATACCTTCCCAGGGGTATATCTCTACCTCATGAATCCACACCCAACATCACTACTCCACCAGCAACGTTACCCACCCAACCTCTCCAATACAGCCCTCACCTTCTCTAGTAGCTCTGGTACTCTGAACGGCTTACTCACCACATCATCCATGCCTGCCCTAATCGCCGCCTTCGTCTGCTCCTCCCTCACATTAGCCGTGACCGCGATAACCGGCACGTGCCCTTTTAACACACCCTGTTTTTCCATGTCCCTTATACGCCCAATCGCTGTTAGCCCATCCATCTCTGGCATTTCTAAGTCCATTAAGATAACCGACAGCGGGCGCCCGCCGGACGTTTGGAAAGACGTTGTGGCGAGCACGTCGAGCGCGAGCAGCCCATTGTCAGCCGTGTACGTAGTGCAGCCAACTTTTTGGAGCTGCTTAGAAAGCACCTTTTGGTTAACCATGTTATCTTCTACTATGAGAATAGCGAGGTCGGAGTTTCCGGTGGGAGACGGCTTCAGTGGGGGTGGCGAGGGGATGGCGGCGGGGCTGGAGTTCGAGCGTAGCGAAGCTTGTGCTGTAATCCGCGCTGGTAGACCTGCTAGAGGTGCTAGACCTAAATCGACCGATCGTTTCGGTGCTTGTGCTCTTCTGCCTTGTATGAAGAAGCCGAAGGTGCTTCCAACGCCGGCCTCCGAGGAGACGCCGATCTGGCCGCCGTGGAGTTCGGCGAGTTGGCGCGAGATAAAGAGCCCCAAGCCGCTGCCACCGTAAGTTACATGTGTACGATGTGAGGCCTGAGCGAATCTTTGGAAAAGTAGACGTTTCTCATCCTCGGTGAGACCGCAGCCGGTATCCTCGACTTTGACGCGAATGTACAGTCGCTCGCCCTCCCCCCATTCTTCACCGGCGGTAATATCAATTAGGGAACCCCGTGTCGGAATATGCTCGAAGCCTTCGCTCAGAGGTGGCTCTGTCGCGGCGCCAAGATAGACCGCAATGGATCGTTGACGGGACCCTGCTGTAAATTTGATGGCATTGGTTATGAGGTTAACCGTTATTTGAAGCAGTCGACTAGGATCTAGATACACCCAATCAACATCAAGTAAGCTGAGCGATTCGTGCGGATGAAAAATAAAATCAATATCTTTTGCTTGCACCTCTGGCTTGAACATGCTCATGGCGCGACGTATGATATCTGTCGGTTGTACAGGGACCGGTGTGATTAGTAGTAAATTTGAGTCGAGCTTTGAAACGGTCAAAATATCGTCCACGATAGATTTCTGATGCTGAACACAGAGCGCAATGTTGTTGGCGGCGTCGATGCACTCCTCAACCAATTTAGCGTCCGAGTTTGCGAATGGGTGATTGGAAAGCGACTCGCGAATATCGTCGGCACAGATCAAGATCGCGCTCAAGGGATTGCGCATCTCGTGAGACGTTATGTCGATGAATCTAGAGAAGTACCAAGTCAGCTAAGCTGGATCAAATCCGCGTTGTCTTCGTCTTATGCGTGAACTCGGAGTGGAAAATACGCCCGCTGTACAGAAAATGCGCGGCACACATAAGCGCTACTTACTCATTTTGCTGTCGCTTCGTCTCCTCTGCTTCCCTCAGTTGTTGATCCTGTAGAGCCTGTGCCCATTTGCGATGCGAAATGTCAGCAAGGCTACCCATGACAGACTTGATCTTTCCGTCTGCACCAATCTCGGGCTGAGAAGTAGAAAGCACCCAGTACTCGATCGGGTCGCCCGCGAGATCTCGCGGTACGACGTTAGCGTGCGTAAGACGTAATTCCTCTTGTCTCGGTTTGGAGTCCTTCATCATCTTATTCCACATTGTCTCTGCTCTTCTTCGACTTTCTTGGTCCATTAGGTTTAGGAATGCAAATTGGCTGTCATCGTATCTTTCATGTCCAGTCATCTCATAGTAACGTTCGTTAGCTTCGAGTAGTACTCCGTCAGGACCAAACAGATACATGCCCAGTGGAGACAGCTCAGTCATACGTCGCATTCGGCTTGCTTGGAGTGCAAGTTGCTCGCTTAGTTGCGCCCTCTGTAATGTTGCGACCTCTGCTGCATTCCTATTCTTTCGAACCTCCTCTTCGAAGAGCAAGAAAGACGCGAGTGAGCTCGATAAATGCCGATTGAGCATGTAGACGAAGGCCTTGTATTCTTCATCGTATGCTCTCCGCGGGTTGATACCAAGCAGTAGGAAAGCACATACATTGTCGCTGTTGGTCGGGTGCACAGGTATCATGATAGCCTCTTTGTAAGGATCTCCGTAACCCCGACATTCAATACCCTCAGTCAACTCATCCGGCAAGCTTCCATTTCGTCTGTGCAATATCGTGGGTTCGCGAGTTCGCATTGCTTCACGGAAAGCTGGAACGAAACCTTCTTTTGAGCGCTTCAGATCAAGCTGTAAATCGGATAGGCTTCAAGTCAGTGAATGTCCTAAAAGAGTGGGCGACGACCTAGGTGTATGGTTTTGCTGCACAAGCGAAGGATATTTCCTCTTTCCTTTGCAGGGAAAAAATATCCACTTTATGGCTGGTAGACTTACCTTTGGCGGTGAAGCGGGGTGGCCGTTGGGGATACCAACAGCACCTTCCAAGACACATGACCGACCGGACATGGAACTACCGGACGAATGAGAGGCGGCATCTGTGTCATCCAAATCGGAGATTGAGTACACTTCCCACAGTTAGTGAGCATAATGAGTGAACGAATGATGCGATAATGCTAATGTGGTAAAAGATTTCACGCCGCCGGGACGCATATTCCTGAGAGATTGTTCCCCCCGGCGTGGACCTGCGTCTCTTGAGCATTGGTGCGGTGTGTACTTACATAAGGCAAAGGGAACATCGTATGGGTTATTTTGGAGCCCTTCTATGAGGCCTTGCCAGAACATTTTTATCGTTCTTGTTTCAGCTATCTTCTCCCCAATTTGTCGCAAGGTCTGGAGCCGGCGGTGGCTTATCGTTTGATACGTCGTCTCAAATGGGGCATTGTAGAAACCGAGAACTACGATCGTGATAACCGTTAGTCACGGCTGAAATGAATGAACAAAATCGGAGCGGGTGAACAATTCCCGAAACCTCCTTATTTTAGTCCACTAAGACAGCTGAATTTGTCATGCATTCGGATGTTAACGTACTTCGTTGTGTACCGCCATACATGGGTGTGAAGGACCAAGAGAAAAACGTCTCTTCGAGATATCCGTATCTATGGATGGGTAGATAGTCGTTCTCCTTGCGGACGCTTTGTCCGGTTCGAGCGCATTCTCGAAATATTGGAGCTAAGCCATTCCAGGTCTCACTGAAAGGCCCAGAGAAGCCGGTGCCCATTAGCTCTGGATGCTTGTTGCCAGCGACCTCGTTTTTATAAGCTTCGTTGTAAAGCATGGTCAGTTCTTCGCCCCAAAATAGCGAAGCTGGATGAGGGTTTCTCATGAGCAAATTTGCGATCTCGCGGAACTGCAAAGACCAGGTTTTCATGGGTCCTAAAGGGGTAGCGCTCCAGTCCACACTACGGGCAAAGATCATGTGTTCGGTCAATTGACCTTGCGGATTCGCGACTGTCCAGTCAGGTACCCCATTTGCCGGCGTCGCCAGTGGAATAGATGCTCCGCTTCTAGATGTTTCGTTGGAAGTGTCTCTTGATGTAGTCGGATTTGACACGCGCCCGTGCCTAGTCTCAGGGTAGGTAGGCGTAAATGACACTCTTCTAAAATCGAGTTCGGCTTCGGTCTCGAGAGTTGCGCGCGGTGGTTCTTTCGCTATAACAGTAGCCATGGGTTCATCGACAGACCGCAAGGGTTGCTCGGTCGGATCCTTTGGGGCGTCCCCTATCAAAGTTGCCTCACTGTGTGGCCCCAGACCAAACAGCTCGGGCTCAGGATTGCGAGCAACGTTATGCCATTGCATTCCAGAAATAAGTCTCCAACGCTGTCGAGCAGTTGAGCCCGTCCAGAGCAGGCCCTCGTAAAGAAAGGTCTGAGGGAAGACATCGCGGGAATCATCAAATTTGCTTACACTCGTAGCCCAGGACCTGAATCGGTTGAACAATGTCTGATCGGATGCCGTGACACCAAACACCGTATTCGAGCTTGTGATTCTATCCAGCAGTCTGTCGTGCAAGCGTAGAGCCGCATTGCAGAAGATCGGCCGAACACGTTGCTTGTTGTGCCCATAATCAAGAAGATCCGAGTCCAAGTCGAGCACAAACGTGGGTCGCGGATCCTGGTCAAGAATCTCTTGGAAACTTACTACGCTCAACTCCTGTAAAGCCTCCTGGTTGTGGTCGTAGTCGTCTTCGGGATCGTCCGCCGATTCGGCAGACGGTGCAGCGTACGGCTGCACCAACGGCAACGGCTGCTCCGCCATTTGGGCGGTGGTGTGGGTTGCTCAGTTCGCAGGATCGTTTGCATGGGCATATTTCCTTGGGACGTCATTTGTCGTTAATGCCTGCCGAGTTCAGCGCACGTGTTCCGCCGCACCTTCCATTCCGGGGGATACAAGACTACACGCAATCGATTGTGACACAAATGATGCGGAGGCTACATGGTGTGCTATAGTTTTGCTGCTCCCCACAGCCAGACAACATTGTCTAGTTTAAAGTTGCTGTTCGAAATCTCTCAGCGGTCTATTGGGCGGTGTTACTCGTGTTTCGCTCTCTAGTTCGGCTTAATCTGCCCTTGCAAGTGGGGTTGTCGAAGCGAACCCTATCAAAATCTGTTGTACAGTCAATGCAGAGCGCCAACGAATCTGTGTCATCGATTTTTGGCGAGTATTCGTCGCCTAGCTGTAGTTTTGCCTTGAATATATCTATTCAATTATTGAAAAAAATTTCATCAACAACCAATCACGGTCTTATGGTGTAAGTGTCTACCAGACGCACATGACAAGGCCACATGGCTAATTCCATCACAGCTAGAGGTGTAAGTTAGATAGCCATACAAGCATACACATGATCCTAATAGAAACTCAGATGATTCTCGCTTAGGGCGCCAAGTCCTGGGCACATTTGCGAGAGGCCCCGCGTTCGAATCGCGGTAAGACCCGTCTTTTTTTTTGCCGCCTTTTCAGAATCTCTTGTGCGTGGCTACTTTCTTTTTATATAGGTTGGCAACAATATCTCGCGTGTATGAAGGGTTAGTTCTCGTCTTGGCCGCAAAGTTTAGACCGCTGTAGTCTTTGTGCATTACAAAGTGTTCAATCAAGTCAAATGCCGGCAAAATGCAGAGCGCTCTACTGGCGGGTTTCATGGAGGCCTGGGTTGCATTACAAAGTGCTTAGAGTTACACCACGATGAAAGCGCAATTAAGAAATGTGCACTCATAATTCGTGGCGGTTTCCGGAGACGGCGTTTTTCTAACAGAAGGCACGCTCGCCCAGTAGATAGCAAAAATAGTTCTTCAGTATCTTACGCTGTCTTTTCTGATGTTTGCGTTGTCAGCGATACGTTCTTTGCTCCCCTGTTGGGCTTAGAGCAGGAGCCGCCCAATCAATCTCCACATGGCGGCCGCGGCTTCCGTCCTACACCAGCGAAACTTTGTAACTCGCCCAACGGCATCGGGCTTTTATTCTGCACACTACATCCGCGCAGCTAGCATGTCCTGGCCCTACGCAGAGAGTCCTGGGCACGGTGCTTGGGGCACGCCAAGCTCGAACCACAAGTCAGTCGGGTACCCCTTTCGTGTAAACATCTGCTAACCGGGCCAAGCTTTTGCGAGGAGGTACACGTTTGCAGCCTCAATGGAAAGAATCGTCTGCTGACTGTTGTTGGAGGACTACGTGATCACGCACTATGTCGCCGAGTTCGTGAACACGCTCACAAATTTGACTTATGGTACGCCTGCGACGTGTACCTTGTAGAGGCAAGACTGATCTATTTAGTGATCTACGGCATAAACGGCCTTCGAAGAGTCGGGCCTCGCAAAGATGGTGGGTTGTTCTCGACTTTGGCGTTCCCTTACTGGGGTCTCATCGGCGTCGGTGTGCTCTCAGCCTGGTTCCATGCCACATTGAATTATCACAGTCAAATGGGTACGCTAACATCCACTCTCATTTATTCATTTGGGTTTTTCTTCGTCCCGAGGAGAACGGCATTAACAATGTCAGGCGACGATCTTTCCATGTTTCTCGCCGTAGGAGCACTCCTCCACCAGCTCCAAACCTTCAACAAATCTCCATCCGCTCGTCGAACCATCACCTTCGTCATCCTGGGCGTGCTGATCCCGGTTTCCATCTACCACTGCTGGGCTGACGAAATCTACGTCCACCAGATCACGTTCGCCACCATGATTATCCTATGTGGTCGAAAGACCCGCCACCTCGTCCGCGAACGCATCCCCAGCGCTGAGCAAAGGAGTCGACTGCTCAGTCTGGCGAATTCTGGCTTGGGTGAGTCTATCGCGTTGCATTTTCGAAAGGGGTGCTAACGTTAGGAAGGGGCTGGGCTGTTTGGGTATTTCCTGTGGAACATTGACGTGCACCTCTGCGACTATGTTACGAGCCTGAAGCGTACGATTGGCATGCCGTGGTCGTTTTTATTTGAGCTGCACGGGTAAGTGCTACCTGTCATGCCGCTCCCAACGCCTGCTAACAATATACTTTTAGATGGTGGCACATCTTGACGGGCATCGGATCGTACGTAGGTATCGCAGTCGTGGAGTACATCGTCACAGTGGAAGATGGAAAGACGCATAGAATCGAGGATGGTTTTGTTTGGCCCGTTAACACTGTCCTTCGGGACCTTGAAAGCGCGTCATCGGGAAAGAAGACACAGTAGGGCAGAGAACAACCTTTCCTGAAGAGAATTGCCTCATCCAGAGGTGTCGCGATCAAAGCATCGTATCGTTTAGCAAATACCGAACGCCTTACTCATAGTCATAGGAGTTAGTGTAGATAGCAGCCTCACAATACATTAAGAAGTTCAAGCCGTCTCTTAACTCCGTCCCAGCCAACTTCCGGTTCCGTCAGCTTATACACTCCTTTGGCCAAGAACAGTCGCCTATCGGACTAGAGCTTTAATCTGCTGTACCACTCACCCGTGAGATTACGTGTTCCAGTGCACCCTTAAAACACCGAGACCGAATTGCCATAGAGGCTCTCAGGCGAGTGGTGAGGGCATGGCATTAGCGCGGGGTTCCTCAGAGCTAACAGCGGGGCGAGGCTTAAAGCTCGCTTTGTTGACGTAAAGGTAGAGAACGCGAACGAATCGCGAGACAGATGCCGACCAGGTAAAAAGTACGTCGTGGGATATATAAAGCGAGAGTGTATCAGAGAAGTTTCTTCTTTCCATCTCAAGGTCAGACAGCTTCCATCACGCTACATTCAAACACAGCTGCAACACCGTATCAGGACCACTGTGAGTTGCCCAGGATAGGCAGGACGACGGTCAAGTGTACTGACTTCAGACTTCAGACTACATCTACCCAGCCAATCTCGCAAAATCCCCCAATCTACCCAGCCACCATGGTCAAGCTCCTCGGCAAAGAAGTCGGCCAGGTCGGCTACGGCCTCATGGGTATGTACACTTCCCTCTACCCCCAAACCATCACAACTTCTCTAACCCTCCCCAGGCCTAACATGGCGCGCCGACCCCCCACCGCAAGACCAAGCCTTCGCCGCCATGCGCGCCGCCCTCCAAAACGGCGCCACCTTCTGGAACGGCGGCGAACTCTACGGTACGCCCTCGCGCAACTCCCTCCAGCTCCTCGCCGAATACTTCACCGCACACCCCTCCAATGCGGACAAAGTCGTGCTCTCCATAAAAGGCGGATGCATCCCAGGCACCATGGCGCAAACCGACGGCTCGCCTGCAAACGTAAGGAGGAGTATCGACGAGTGCCTGCGCGTGCTCGACGGCAGGAAGTTCCTCGATCTGTTTGAGGTCGCGCGGATTGATCCGAAGGTACCGGCTGAAGAGTCCATTGGCGTGATTGCCGAGTATGTGAAGGCGGGCAAGGTCGGGGGGATTAGTCTGAGCGAGGTGAATGCGAACACGATCCGGAAGATCCACGCTATACACCCGATTTCGGCCGTCGAAGTCGAGTTCTCACTATGGAGCACGGATATCCTGGAGAACGGGGTAGCGAAGACGTGCGGGGAGCTGGGGATCCCAATTGTTGCGTACTCGCCGCTTGGGCGTGGGTTCTTGGTATGCATATCCCCCTCCCTGTCTTCCTTTTCTATACCCATGGATGTGCGGGCGTCGATGTGCTAACGGGAAAACAGACGGGTCAGTTCCAGAAATTCGAAGATATACCCGAGACCTCGATGCTGCGGCACATGCCGCGCTTCCAGCCCGACGTGTTCGACGAGAACATCAAGCTGCTGCGCGAGGTCGAGAAGATTGCGAAGCAGAAGAACGCGACGCCGGGACAGGTTGCGCTCGGCTGGGTCATCGCGCACAGCGGGAAGAACGGGTACGCCGAGATCCTGCCCATTCCGGGAGCCACGACGGAGGCAAGGGTCAAGGAGAATACTGCGCCGCTGAAGCTGAGCGACGACGATATGGCGGTGATATCGGATATCTTGAAGAAGTTTCCTGTGCAGGGTCATCGGTATCCTGAGGCTCTGCGGGGACATCTAGAACAATAGAGCAATACCGCACCAGGAGAAGAGTCCAAGGACACCGTGTTACTCCGGAGTGGCGAAATATGCGAAAGCTGTAATCTCTCTTTGATTGAGTCCTGCAAGCTGCAAACGGAGTGGAAGTCATCTTAAAGCAAATGTTTAACTGTGTACACTCAACAATAGGGTATCCTTGCTGTCATCCATAGTCCTAAAAATGTCAAATACAATCCATACCTCCCAAGCTCATGACGTTGGTACTGGCATGTCTCCCGCCTGATCTGCCCTGTCTCCCTCGTCGTATTGACTGCGCAGCCACCCCTCCTCGCGCCACCAAGGTATCGTCCCGGCCTTGGGCTGGATCTGTAGCTTTTTCGAGGGGACAACATCTGCTTCCAGTTGTGCGAGGTAGTCGGGCCCGTCCGTCTCTCCAGCTTCAAGACGCCTGCGCTTGCCACTCTCGAGCTCGGCTTCCATGACATTCTCCACGAGCAGCTCCTTGGCAGCCCACTCGTCCTTTCGCTGTTTCTCGAGCGCCTCAGCCTCGGCGCGGAGCTTCTCTCCATCTTGAGTCGCCCAGTGCAGCTGCCGCCGAAGCAGGCGGAACAACTGGTCCGCTGGCAGGAGGAGCTCCCGCTCAGAAAAGTTCATGTCTGGCGGGAACTCCACCTCGGTCTCGTTGGTCATCGGATTCTGTACGTATTGGATGTTGTCGGACAAGTGGTCGGGCTCATTGCTTGGAGGAGGGAGAGTTGCGCTGTTCGGCGCATGCGACGAAGGTGAACCCGGCGTAGAGCCTTTCTCGGTGGACCTCTTTTCTTCGCTGAGAACGAGCTTGACGCGCTGAAACTTATTCGAGGGGTTCGACGAGTGGTGTTTCGGGACGGGGTCCGAGGGCCGCAATGCTTCGGTCTCGTGGACCGTCCGCATGTGCTTAGCTAGCGCATCAGAGCGTGTGAACGACCGGTCGCATTCTGTTGAGGTTAGCTATATCTGAGAGCTGTGGCTTCAAATGAGGGGCGTACCCGGTAGAGTGCAGTAGAACGGCTTCTCTCGGGTATGGCTGCGCATGTGCGCCCGGAGCGCATAGCCACTGGCATGCGGTATCCCCTTGCGGTTGCAATCGCTCCACTCGCAGCTGTACTTCTTCTGCCTCGTTCCGATGTGATCCTCGTGCAGGTGCTCTACTAGCCTGTCCATGTTCTCGAGGTCCCCCGTGTCGCAGCCGTCCCACTTGCATACCGAGACCTGGTCCTGGCCAAAGTCGTCTTCGGCGGACATGCCAGGATGATGCGGGGACGCGGGCACCGAGCCATCTGTGTCTTCTGAGAGCTCGCCAAGGTCGTCAAACGGCGGCATGTTGGAGGGCGGATCCGAGGGCGCGCGGGTCTGCAGACGCGGACGCTTGCTTGGGCGCGCAGCGGGTTCGTGGTCGGGCGTGTGTTCGACGCTGATGCGGCGACCTTTGACTTCATCCGGAAAGTCGTCGCTGGCGTAGTCGGAAAGATCCGAAGCGGGCGAATCCATTGTGGCGGCGACGGGGGTGTACGGGCTATGAACGGGCTGGGTGTTGAGAACACTGGACGCGTTGGGTCAGTCGGCACGGTAGCTCCAGGGTTGTCGGTCGCGCGCACAGACACGCCATTGGAGTGTCGAGAGCTCCACCGAACGCCTGACGAAGTTTCCTCACCCTCCACTGATCACCGAACAATTGACGCCGGCGTGAACAATACACGTTCTAGATCGCAGTAAATGACGCTGACTTACTGCGCAGAACTAGCACTCACTGTAAGTAGCACTTCGCACTCTTTCACGTCCCCTGATGATTTATTCGAGTTCTGCAATTCCAACGGTAAGCCCTACGGCGAGCCGCATGCGGAGTACTCTTACACTACATACACTTGATCTGATACCTTTTCTCGAGCATTCAACATTGCTGCCTTGTGCTTTTTGCATTGCTGACTTTGAGAAGTAGCCTCCCATAAAATACTATCGCTCTCGATCCCATCGAAGCTGGTCACGCATAAGCCCTTACACACCTACCGCATCGCGTCAATCCGAGATCTGGGGCACGTAGTATCTTATGGAGGGCTTGTCTACATATTGGCTTCAGCTGGGTTCGCCGCCTGTGCAATTAGTATGCCGTGGGTCAATAGCACCAAAGCCACGAAGTCAACGTTCATGGGTAGTCTTCATTCAAAACAATTCATTATAATACAGAGGCCTATGGTTCAAGCGATGCCTCATTCTCAGTGCTAGGAACTTCATGATGTTTCCCGCCTTCAAAAGATATTCAAAAGATATCGCCCTTACGTCGGCGGCCACATCTGGCGCTCGCCGAGTCGTCACTTTTGCGTGCGACGACAATGTGCATGTCGCCTGCAGACGGATGGCCTGGTTCTTGCCGTAACAATATGCTTGACGGGCTCCTGAATCGCCGTCTACCTGGCCTTCTTCTTTTCCGAGTGTGCCTGTGTGTTCTTGAAGGGGAAACCGCTTGTCCTCTTGTCTGCACCCGTCTTGCGACTGATCCTGCCATCACTACTCGCGAATAGGATGCACCACATTGCAACAGAAAAGAGGAAGCCGCTGCCAATCGCGCCGAGCGCGAAGGAGAAGACACCGACTTCGGTCCACATAGCGTAGCCGTAAAAGCCGAGGATGGCGTGGAAGAATGCGGTGATGGTAAGCGTGGGAAGGGCATAGGGTGCTTTAGGATCTTCCGCTGAAGTTGTTGCTCCTGGAAGCTGTCAGCTGCTGTTGCTAGTAACATCGCGGTGCAATAGTACCTTCCGAAAGTCGACTGCTTAATGGAACAGAGCCCGTCAAGAGAACGTTGAGTACGCCTATGGTAAGAAGGGCAAATCCGAGAGATCGTGAGAAGTAGACCTCGAGAGCTTTGGAACGGGTTAGTAGGAGCTGCAAGACGCTCGTGTAGGAGCAGACGTACTCGTCCCCTCTCGAACTTCTGGCGAAAGGAGCGCCACGATCATGGTCGGCGAGGCGATCATAGGAGCAGCTTGAAGCGCCATCCAGGCCGCTGTTCCATAGCTGTAAAAGTAGTAAACCTATGCGACGCGACTGTCAGCGATCTCGTCATCCTTTGGCATTGCGGCGCCTTACATCCATATTTACGTCGGTACTTGGCCACACGAGGATTTCTGGGGTTGTGTTGAGATTTGAGGTCAATTGAATGGTAGGGAGGCGTGGCAGGGTCGAGAAGTGTGAGATTTAAAAGACGTCTGCGAGGTGCCTCAGCTTGAGCAAACACATACGTCATGCGGCCCATTTCGGCGGACACCTTAGAATACGCTTACCCTTCTAAGCGAGGGGTAAAAGCAAGGCGGGGATCGACTGTCGAATCGAGCCTCATCTCCCACGGAGTCCCACCAAGAGCCAAGGATGGCAACAAAGGAATGTGGTTGATATCGTGGTCTTTTCGCGTTTAGGCACAACCTCAATCCGCATCCATACAGACTTGGGTATCGACACATCAGAGAAGCAGCGTCGTGCTGGAGGTGGAAAGTGGCGCGCGCCACGGGTGGGAGATCATCCACGAAGGCTGGAAGATATATTAAGAGGATGGGGTATGTCGTTTTGGGCCATGCAATCTAAGGAAAACCATACAATATCCATTATGGGTATGGCTGTAGTGGACAGTCTGACGAGCCCTGATCAGTGTTTTCGAGCATCGCGCTTACTGATTCCACGTTCAGCGCTCCTTGTATGCAGTTTCTCAAGGTCGGCTGTGTGAAGGACGAGCTCTCGCACGATTGTAAGTCACCGGTCACTGATCCATGTACCGTATACGATGTTTGTATAGATTCATTGATCTCAGGTTACCCATGACCACTGTCTACCGTCTCCCACGCCATCAATCCGCCCTAGAACATACGAGATTCGCCGGCCCTGGGAATAAGACCATAAAGAAAGTCAATCGTCATTGGGTCGCCCGAGGTGCGAACTTAAGAGAAGGAACGTGCAACCCTCATGCCTCAGCACCAGTCGTACTTCTTGCAGGCCGTTTTGCACTTATCGAACTTGCCAGTGTCGATCTGACAAAAATTGAAGCAAGACTTTGGATCGAGCCTGCACTCGACCCAGCGGTATGTGGTGCAATGGTCGTAGTGACGATCACAGCAGCGGCAGTTAGCACAAACGGACGATGAAGATACTTCGGGGTCGGGGTCTGGTACCTTGCACAAGACGCTGATCGGTCCGTCCATGTACTCCGCCAGGGTGGCGGGGTACTTGACGCTCCCGGTAGTGGCGTCTTTGCACGCTTTGTCACTAAGAGATACATAGTTAGCAATCTAGGTCTACCGCGAGAACAATCACAGTTATCTGGCGCACCAGATAGCCGTGCTAGGTGAGGGGCGCTTACTGGTGGATCTCGCAGGTGAAGCCACTCTTGACAACGTTGAGCTTGGTGAAGGTAAGGCTGGGTCCGGGCAAGTTGTCGTTACTGCTCTTGGGTATCGCAGTGCAACCAGTCGACAAGTCGAGCTTTACTGCATCACCGTAGACGAGTGTTGCGACCTTCGTCACTGCAGCGGCGGGGACGGCCACGGCGCTGGCGAGCGCGAGGCCGGAGAGAACGGTGATGAGGAAACGCATGGTGATTGTCTAACTCGGGTGGTGAAGAGAGCGGTGAGGTGGAGCTGTGGAGAGAAGAGTGGTGAAGCGACGATCGAGGTCCGAGGCGTAAATGTTTTATAGAGACTGCAGGGTGACTTTTGATATTCACAAAGGGTGACAGAGGCTCGAGCAAACGGGCAAGAGCCTAGCCGCGTGTCTAAACGAAGCAGGGGTAGTCAGAGCCGTAATTTGACCTTTTAATTGAGTTGGGGGCACAACGGTTTGAGGCACGGGCCCGACGCGGTTGATACTGAGGCACAGCTCGAACTAGGGAAGGTACGATGCACACAGCCGAAGCTTCCACACTTGAGCCTCAGGCCGTGCTAATGCACGTTGTCATGATATCTTGCAGATCAGGCCATCTACAAGTGGAATAATTAAACCAGTGTCTAAGAGAAGAAAGAAGAATTCAAATATCCTGTTCCATGTTAGGGTCGAAATGTCCAGAGGTAATCTACACGACTACGTCGACAGGAGGGCCCATTCGCCACCTACCTGACAAGAGCTAAACTAATCACGGAGGCGTAATAGTCTGTTGTTGAGCGGAAAATACAAGGAAAGACTTCCGAAGCTTCTGCTCGTGCCTCGCAACGCCGGAACGCGTTCCGCAGAGGGAGGAAAGGAGATCAAAGTTGCAGCAATGCTCTGTAGGTGTGCTAGCATGAAGAACAAACTGCTGTGACCTTTTAGTAATATTTCAGGGTGTTGGAATGCTTGCAACCTGATTCGCCTTTGCTCCTTCCGCGCCGCACGGTTAGTGTGCCTGTAACCCACGACACACATGACATGTGCCTCATCGAACAAAACCCTCAATTTTAAAGCCTTCTTATTACTAACGACAATGTTGGACAGTTTATGGTTCGTGCTAAGCCATAAATAGGAGCTAACCTTCAAGTACACATGTGAGCCGCAGGAGTGCTAACTAATCGGAAGAGGAGAGCTGTTTGAAGCGTCTGTTAAGGGACCTCGAGAAAGAGAGAAACATGTGAAGCGAATTCCAACCATCGTCGCGTGGTGCTACCATCAATCAAGATTCAAACAAATTGTTTGGGGGCCCAACTTTGATTTGCAGGGAGTACACAGGCAGGCCAGGAAACATGTCGAATCTAGCCAACCTGAACCATGAGCACCGCTTTTGGAAGCGCAATCTTACTCTCTTCTGCATCATCCCTTCACCATCTACAATAATAGAAGGCCGTCGAAATCATTATCCTCCAGCTTGTTGTTCCTTCGCTCCCTCCGAGGTTTGGTGGCGCTGGTCCATCTCGTTAGAGCTGTTTTAGTCTTCCGAGACGGAGTGCTCCGATCTGTCCCCAATTAGCGACCACTGTTACCTAATTCTACGGGCACCTACTCCACAAACTGATGGCAGTTGTAGCTCCTGAACAAAGGCAGGAGATCTCTAACATCATGGTCGTATATTTGATCATATGACCCGACCACCGAATGGCAACCTGTGTCGCCCGCGTCACTGTTCAAGATCAATGCTCATCCAGACCACTGTTCATGTAAGTTTCGACGTACTTGTAGAAATCGCAATGTCTTCCCGGATAGACGGTCAGGTAGGCAAATTCCTTGGGCATGTTGTAGTCGTTGCATGTACGGCCGCAATATAGAGGCGTGCTGATTGGTTTACCACCTGGTTTTGTGAGATGGCCACAGAGAGGCGCAGGCACGTGCTGGGACGTAGCCTCGGGGGATTCCACAGAATCGGGAAGATCACGCTCCAGCTCCTCGGTGGCAGCTTCCTCAATACGTTGAGGTGACTTCACGCACTGGTACGCTTAATGATGAGTCCCATCGAACTGATGATCACGGAACGGTCCCGAAATCTGCTCACCGCCGCCAGCGCTGAGGTCGCAGTTCAGCTCGCTGCAAGACCATTAGTTCTCGAATTATCCACTTCGTATGCGTGTTAGCACACTTACTCGTAGAAGGTGCAGGTGGTGGAAGCGTTTATGTCGAGGTAGTGATAATTCGTCACGTTGGAGACTATGTATTTTTCTTTGCATGGCAGCCAGATGCCATCCATGAGATTGTGACCAATCACTGTCTTGAGGTGGGCGCAGAAGCTTCCGGCAGGGACCTGGGAGAGTACCGGGGCGATGAAGAGGGCTGAGACTATGTTAGTTTTGCAGATTCTCCGCTCGATTTGACTGATACAGCTTACAAGTGAGGAACACAAGCGCCATGGTCAATAGGCAACACATTCTGTGGATTGGTATGTGGATCAAGAGTTCTCAGAGGCCTGAAGGCAAGTTGTAAGTATGTGGGGAGGGTCGAAGCAAAGGCAGGGAGGGCCGCATAAAGTAGTCGACCAGCGCCGAGGTTGGATCTCTCAAAACTCGTTCGCCTCTGCGGAGCTAATTTCGGGGAGTTCCGCTTTCCACTTTTTGTAATTGTTGATACAAACAGGCATGTTAAAACGGGCTACGAACGAAACGGCGCGATGACGTGGATTCTTATTCAGCCATCACGCAAGACTTTATTGGAGACTGAGCTACATCTTATCTTCTGAAAGAAGGGCTTCAGAGCTGCTAAATTTTGGCATAGACATCAAACGAGCGTTTGTCGTGGATACGAATCTCACCGTAAGAATGTGACTAACCTCAATTGGACGGGCACACAAGAATCACCGCATATACAGAACTCAACAGGCAGTAACTTTCATTCGATTATCTCATGGTATCATGAAGCCACATTGGGAAAGGTAAACCGGTCCATGCTACTGCTAGGACTCTCCCATATCCAATGTAACAAGTGAAAATTGCTCACGTAGGGTGTTCCCGTCTCTCTCAAAGGGCAGGAAGAGTACCGCACTCAAAGTCCTTCCCATGGAACTTCATGATGGGGATGTTGGTGATAGGACCCTTCCATCGCAGAGGCCCACCATCGGCGAACGGCTGGCATCCGTTCGAAACACTGTATTCAATGTTAACCAAACGGTTCCGCACAATATCTATGGTATACAGGGTCACTTACGGAAAGAAATCGCAATAAACACCATACTCAAGAATGATGTAATCGGCGTCATTCGGCACAGCATTCCGCTGACAGACCTCAGGCTCCACGGTGATGTTCTTAGCATGGAGGCTGTGGGGAGGTCGTTGGAGTTCATGAGCTCGCTGGTGAAGGCGGGGTTGTAGGAGTTGGAGTTCTTCCGCGTGTAGGCGTACTCTCCGCCGATTGATGCGCCGTTTACAATTAATCTGTTGAAGATGTAGTGTGAGTGAGCGAGGCGCGTAGAGGCAGCGAGAAGTGCTGTTACTGCGAAGGTCTTCATGATGCCGAAAATGTAACAGTGCTCTGAAATGGTAACTTTTTAAAGCGTCGAAGAGTGTTGATGGAAGCGTTGTGGTCCACCTGTTTTTATACTTCTCTCTTCCCAGTCACTTCAGACATAGTGCTCCTTCTGAGCGTCGTTCGATTGGAGGGAATACTGTTTTTCCAAGGTTCTCACTCAAACTTGGCTGTCCTACCTGTTAGAGTGTTGTAATTTCGTGTGCCTCCTATTCGCCTGCAATTTCACACCCAAAGATATCCGTATTATGGCACAGTGTCGCCAAGGTATGGCCAAGTCCTCGGATATTTGAAGGAAGCCTGTCGTTTGGATGCGCCACGATCCGGGGAAGCGTAGATTAAATGCTTCAATACTACTGGTGACTAGGCGATAGGTGCCGAAGCTTGTGCACTAGTCTGGAGAACATGTCGTCAATGGTACATGAGCAGGATCAATTTACTCGGAGTTACCTCGTGGATTGTTTAGAACTATATATACCCTCCCGTGCACTTTTGCATTTGTCAATTGGTCGTGGGCGTCCTTCACCCAGGAAGCAATATCGAGGGATCCATTGGTTGGTACGAAAACCTTTCCAAATTCTGGTCAGGCTGTGTTGGCCCAGTATTTATCCAGAAGAGTGATATGCGTAACTTGAAAACTGGTGATAAAATAAAGAAACAGGCTCTTCACTACGAGAAAAATTAAGCAACATCTTTCCCTACCCAGGAACCCTTTCCCGCATCCCGGAAGTCTCTTGATGTAGAATTTTAGCGTTCAGCATCGTTATGGGTGATTATCTCACACAAGGATATGTTGTGCGAACTCGACCAAGTTTTAAACAAATAAGAGAAGATTCTGCCGCAGGGTGCACAGCATCCAGACAATCGCCTTGTGTAGCTTACTTGTATAAGCTATAGAAAGTCATCTGTCAGTTCATTCCTAGAGTGCGTGTGTGTTGCATGTCTTGACAATTCATTAAAGACAACAAAAAAGGAATGCCTCGCTCGGAAGGCTTCAGAAGATTTAAAATACAAGACCGTCTCCTCCCTTTCCAAGTTGTGGGGTTTCTATGAGATATAACAGTTGAAAATGTTGATCTGTTTTCTGAAGTGCGTCCGAGGAGAGAAAAGCTAATTATGAGAGCTTCTGAATGCATCTTCTCGCAAATGACCGATGGAGCTGTTCCAAAAGAAAATCTGTAGTAGTAGACCATATGATCAAAGCAGAAAACCATATCACGTTAACCCAATTTAGCCGTTACAATATGCCGCCCAGCACGATCACGACAGATATATTAACGCGCTAAGCCTCATCAAGGCAGCCTCCACTCTACACTAGTAATGTGTTCAGCCTAATAACCTTAAGGTCTATCGTGGCTTGTAGAGCGCCTCCTACACCTATCGAATCTCCGCTCCGTCATGGCGTTCACAAAAGAAGGAACCCACGAAGAAGAGGCTTTCTTACCAAACCGTCACAGCGACCATGACTACGACCGACCTCCAGCCCAAACACATTGGCGAGCACCTCATTTCATCCGTTTGCTCATAGAACTCGCAATGGCGAGTACAATACTCCTCCTCCTCATCCGCCACTCCTCGACCAGCTGCTCGCCTCTCCGCAGAACGCCTGTCCCGCGCTGTACGCCCCCACCACCTAACCCCCTAAAAAGCCCTCACTAATGTTCTCAAAGTCCCTCGGAAAATCTACACTTTCCAGAGTAACCCACACTACACGCCGGACAACATGTTCACCAACCAATCCACCACGCTCCGTGCGCTGCACAACTGGATCGAGCTCTCTAGCCGTACTCCCCTCTCCTCCCTTTCACCTACCCATCTAACACGCCCCCAGCAAGCCGCGGCTACATCATCGCGCCTCCAAACTCCTCGCTACACAGGTACGCTCCCCCCACCGCCACCCCCTTTAAAAACAAGATCCTATAAGAACACTTAGTAGTACCCTACCTCCATTAACCCATCCTCAAAGCTACGACCTCCCGACCCCCTACACCATCGCCCTCGACCGCCACACCTCGGGCCCGGGCTACATGGTCTCCGTCTTCCACCAACTCCACTGCCTGTCCTACCTCGCTGTGCACTTCCGACAAGGCTACGACGGGATGCCGCTATCCGACGAGGTAGCGCAGCACGCGGTGCACTGCTTGAATTATCTGCGGCAGGGGATCACGTGTAGTGCGGATGTGACGCTGGAGGGGCAGACGGCGGCGGGGCCCGGGGAGGGGAGCGAGCACGAGTGTGTGGATTATGAGGCTGTGCTTGAGTGGGCGGGTGGCGAGGGCGTGGTGGGGATGCGGTGGAGGGAGGGGTTGTTGCCTGAGGAGGGGACGCTGTAGGCTCGCTCTGTCCTACTGAACGATGAGATGGGGGTATGGAGTTTGTACATCATATGTATATAGGAACGGGGATCCGCAGAGCTCACGGTGAGCATGTTGTATAATATATTAATGTTTACCCTCTGGGAGGGAGGGGGTTCATGAGGCATCAGTAAGCACCTTCGTCCAATCGAACTTCGCCCAGCGTTTCCTGAACCCCTCGACCCTCCTGTCCCCCTTCACCCATCTGCCCTGCCTCTTCACAATCTCAATGTCCACATCCAGCATCCCACCCAGCGTTTCCCTTGCAAACAAGTCGCTGCGCGGCCATCTGCGCTCGTCTTCGACAATGTGCCCCATACCCCCATCGAGCTCGAACCACACGTGAAAATACGGCATCTCCTTCGCCAGACTCCGCCGGAACGCCGCTTTGCCCAATCCCGCACGCGACGCCTTGAGCGTATCGATGATGGGCTTATGCTGACTCCACTCGTTATCAGACGTCAGGATGGCCTCGCGGAAGAAAGCGGGCGCCGTCTCGCCGAGCTCGAAGGGGATGGGCACCGCGTTCATGGCGGCGTGCAGCTTGCGGCCGGGGTTCGCGGCGTTCTCGTAGAAGGCGACGTCGCGGCCCTGGTCGTGGTACATGCGCGTGAGGCACTTCATGAAGTTGCGGATTTCTTCCCACTCGTCGTCGTCGCATTCGAGGAGGTTGGTGTGGTGCTGGATGGGGACGATGACGGCGCCGCCGTCGCTGATTTCGGGCTCCGTTGGGAGTGTGAGGAAGACGCGGGTCGCGAGGGAAACGATGGGGGCGATGGGAGGCTGGGGCGGTGATTTGTCCTCGTGATGACACAGAGGGCAGGAGTCGAGGATGCGGTTTGTGCGTTGGTAGTCGGAGATGGCTTGGTTGCGGAGGTTGATGGTGGACTTTGGGGCGCGGGTCGCGAGTTTTTCGGCGTTTTCGTCGATGTAGTCGAGGTCATTCTGCAACTGTTAGCATAGGGATGTGTAGCTGGGAATAGGTTAAACTTACGTCGAATTTAGAATCTTTGGCAATCTTCTCTGCCAGCGCCATGCCTTCACCTCCAGCTTGCGCCCTGGTACGTCTTTCTTGCCTCACCATGTCCTCGATAGACATGTCGTCATTCTCTACGACTAGACCACGCTCCCGCCCTCGCTTGTTGGTCAGTTGCTTGACTTCTCCCTCACGACCGCCTGCCAGCATGCGATTGTCCATTGCGTTGAGAACAACGACATCCGGCTCTAGGCGGTTAGCTGCACCAGATATGGCAGCGTTATACTGGGCCTCCAACTCGGCAGCATTGGCAGCTCCCTTCATCTTGGCCTTCATCATCTGCGCCTTGAGTTTGTTGAGCTCTGTCTGGCTGAGCTTCACGGTATTCGCTGCCGGTCGAGGATCAGGGACAACTTGACCTTGGGGTAAGTCTTCCGGGTGAGAAAATTCACGAGGACGTCTATGGATGCCTGCCTTCAATTTCCTTTCTTCCCAAAGCTCGCCCGAGGGTTTCTCTTTCCCAACGTACTCTCGGCCATACGTGTTTCTCCGCTCAACTTCAATCTCTTCTTCACGAGCGTCGTCAAAGTCGCGTAGGTCACCGTACTTCTCGAGCGCAACGTCTTCCACCGGCCGGCCCTCCTGCTCCGCGATCTGATATACGCCTTTTAGCTTCATCATCCGCCATTGTGAACCGGAGTCGCCGAATGTATACGACACTTCCCGGTGTTCTGGCTCTTCCTCGCCGGCAGCGCTTTCTTCTCGTACGTCTTTCAGATGGTGGTTCAGCTCGGCCTGATGTATTTTGAGCGCGTGCTTTTGCTCGGCAGATGCGCCCACAAAAGTGCTCTTGTCCTCCCGTTTCTTTCGCTGCACATAGTCAACGTCCATGGAAGAAGGTGCCTGCATCCAGTCGTCGCGCTGCAGGTTTGCGTCGGCGGCTTCTTCGAGCTGGTGGTCTAGGAAATCATCACCAGGCGGTGCGTAGTCCTTGTCCATTGGCTCATCATCTGAGGGTGAATCCTCCTCGTACATGGCATTTCGAGATTTGCGCTTGCTTGTGAGGTGGTCCTCGTCGCTAGAAGGCGCCTTCTCCTTGCGCCGTGAGCGGCCACCTCTGTCTTCGTCGCGTTCGTGTCGCTTCCTCTGCGATCGCTCTTCTGACGTTTCTCGGTGGCGTTTCGAGCGTTTGCTCTGGTGTCGTTCTTCGCCGTCGTCGTCATGGCGCGATGAGTGATGGTGCCTGTGTTTGTGGTCTCGATGCCTGTCGCGACTGCGGCTGCGATCGCGTTTCTTGTGCGAGTCTTTGCGCGATTCTTTTGCCTTGCTCGCAGCAAGCTCGCGCTCGAAGTCCTCGAGGCCCATGTTGTGCGCGATGTGTTACGAAAAATCGACCAAGGAAGTCGGGATCGATATTCAGGGCTCAGCGACGTACAGCTGCAGCTATGACCACCCCGACATCACCACTTTCCCCGCTAAAGAATTTCTGTCCAAACATTCACGTCCGCGTCGTGCCCCACCCGCCCACAACATTCCTTTGGCCACCCCACACAGACGCTCTCTCCACCACATTTACTACCACTCACTCCCCAGCACATTGACATGGCCGACGCAACGCCCGCCTCCGAATCGCCTGTGGCCATTGTCTGCGTAGGCATGGCGGGCTCTGGAAAGACGACCTTCATGCAGCGCCTCGTTTCCCACCTCTACACTCACGCCGATCCCACACAGAGCGAGCCTTCTACATCGAAAACCCCACAAGCGCCGCCGTATATCCTGAACCTAGACCCCGCCGTGCATTACGTGCCTTTCACCCCCAACATCGACATCCGAGACTCGGTCAACTACAAAGAGGTTATGAAACAGTTCAATCTGGGGCCTAATGGTGGCATTCTCACCAGTCTAAACTTGTTCGCCACCAAGATCGACCAGGTCGTTGGCTTGCTGGAGAAGCGCACTGCTCCGTCCGAGCCCGCCGAGCAGCCCGAGCAAAGCACAGTCGAGTTCATGACAAACTCAGGCAAGAGTGCTTCGCCCGCACAGCAACCGCCGCAGGTGAAGCACATTTTGGTGGACACGCCCGGCCAGATAGAAGTTTTCGTCTGGTCTGCAAGCGGGGAGATCTTGCTCAGCAGCTTGGCGAGCACCTTCCCAACCGTTGTTGCCTATGTCATTGACACGCCGCGCACGACAAGCACCTCGACCTTCATGTCTAATATGCTCTATGCGTGCTCTATATTATACAAGACGAAACTGCCTATGATACTGGTCTTCAACAAGACAGACGCCCAGGACGCTGAATTCGCGAAAGAGTGGATGACGGATTTCGAAGCTTTTCAGAATGCTTTGAGGAACGAGGAGGAAGGTGGGAGCTTTGGCGGCGAGGGAAGCGCCATCGGTGGGGGCAGTGGGTACATGGGCAGTCTGTTGAACAGCATGTCGCTAGTCCTGGAAGAGTTCTACAAGCATCTGAGCGTCGTGGGCGTCAGTTCAATGACGGGTGACGGCATGGACGACTTCTTCAAGGGTGTACAAGCCAAGAAGGAGGAGTTTGAGCGCGACTACAAACCCGAACTTGATCGACGGAGAGCCGAGCGGGAGAAGGAGAAGGCCGCCGCACGACAGAAGGAGCTGGATAAGCTGATGAAGGATATGAACGTCGGAAGTGCGAGCAGGACCAAGAGGAGCAACGACGAACCCGAGACTGTCAGCGATGCCGAAGACAACAGTGACCAGGCCATGCAGGAGGACGATGACGATTCCGAAGATGAGGAATACGATAACTCAGAGAACGGACTCGAGGCGCGCTATCAGCAAGCATTGGACGACTCTGCCGGGGGCCCATCCGGAGAGGATTTCAGCTTCGCGCGTTACATACACCAGGCAAAACTCGGCTGAGCTTGAATCGACGCTTCTTCGAAAGAGCATACCGCCCCAACTCGTTTGGGCGCGAATGCATGAGCCGGATATTGTTGAGCAAAGTTGAAGGGCCTGCGGAATGGATGCAGATGGTTGAATTGTGTGGTGATCGGCCAACCTCGCCAGCCATCTCCCCCATCTCGCGCAAAGACATGGTACACTGAAACATCTAGCGGCAGCTTTGCAGAAACGACCAGAGAGACAATGCAGAAATGAGGCCGAATCTAGTCATTGTCTTGAACACAGCGGTAGCTACCACTCAACTGGAGAATCCTGCTGCTCTAGGTCGGGCATCAAAACTTTGTTTTTCAGTTATACTTAGCTGCGAGTCAGCTGTACTTCACGAGATTATCGGCTTGGTCTTGCAAGCGTCCCGATGCAGCAGTTCCCCTCCACTTGTACTACACGCCCGCTTGCCACTCACGTAGATCAACCAGTGACAGCCGTTGGTCAACGTATACCTGCATATCTGCAGTGAGCCATCCCCTGCCCCTTGTTGTCGCTCGCTACCAGATTCTCCGCAGTCTTTACAGGGCGCGGTCGTACAGAAGGGTTTCTGCAGTAGGTGTGTTGTCCAGACAGACGCCATAAGGTACACGATATGCAACGAGCCTTTCTCGTCGGATGGAGCACAACATATCAGTTGCGTGCTGTAAATGGGGATGACTGCTTCAAGGGTGGGGTCAACACCTTGATCTGGAAGATAATAGTCCCGAAGGTCTTCTGCGGTTTCCGTGGCAGCGTGAGACGGTACAACCCTAACCGGGCGGCCCGCTTCTGGTGTTGCACACACACATGGCGCCTGTGTACCGCGTGTGAAGCGAGTGCTACACTTTGGAGACGAAGCGAAGTCAGACGAAAAAAAAAAAAAAAAAAAAAAAAAATTTTTTTCGAACCCTTGTTTCCCATCACGGAACTAGAAGAATGTTCCATCTTCAACGCTCTCACGTCTATGCGCATTTGCGTCCTTTCCCACCCGCACCACATGCACCTCGCGTAAACACCTAGGTCGGGGAAGAACAACCCGTCCCGCTGCATATACACGAGACACGAACCTGAAACATGGGCTGTCGCTTCACAGACCATGCTCACCTGCTGGTCAGGATATTTTGAGATCTGCGGGCAGATTGACGAACGTCGCACTGCAGGAGGGCTCACCGCATGGGTTGGCGAATCAGACACACAAAAGCAAATTAGGGACAGGCGTTCCCGGTCAGGGACACTGGCCGTTGGGCTTCGCCGGGCTTCGCTGGGCTTCGAGCAGCTGCAAGCTTACCTTCTTATACCCGTGTCACAGCATGGGCGAGACGCGTGGCCGTTGGGATATGAGTCGTGCGGTGCGGTGCAGCGCGCAGTCTCGACTCATGAGTAACAACTGGGATGACCATAGGGGTTGTTGTTAACACAACTGCCTACGACAGGCAGAAGAAGTGGTATCATCGTCTTCATACATCCGATGGTAGGAAAAATCGCAGAGAACTCAAGAGCCGAGACCTCATCTCGCGCAGATCAACGGATCCTCGTATTCCAATCTCGCGTGGCTTTGTGCACCGACTACACAGCAGCGCAGAGTTATCCTGTCAGAGAGCATGGCGTTGCCGCAGGGAGCAAACCTCTGTGGCGACGTACAACCATGTCGTGTCCACTTTCCAAACTCTACCTCCCAGGCCCTATATTCAACATCCGTCGTGCTGGTCGCGAGCACCCCGGTCCTCACGAAGAGAGTTTGATTCACCTGCAGGCTGGCTTTACGTGTGAAATTGAGAGTCAATCGTATACTCGTACAATATGAGATAGGATTGGACAACGGGAAGCAGAACCGTGGGTGGCTGGACGTCGGCGCAGTACGTCCGCACTCCTGCACCGAAGCGGGGACAAGGACCTCCTTGATGCAGCCGCGGTGACAGCTCGAGACTACACGCCCTCCGCAACCGTCATCATCACGACAACCACACAATGACCATGCTGACAAACACTATGCCTACAGGGACCCCCGACGCGCCCGTTATCGAGCTCCCAGCAGTTCCAAACTTTGGGCAAGCGGAGCCTGGCCCGCCAATCACTCGCCCTGGCGCAGATTCCTCCCGTAGCCGCTAGACCTGCACCGTCGCTCGAAGCGTTATGCAGGGTCCTGGACCTTGTCTTGTTCCCGTGTGTCTATTGGGTGGTTGTCGTACCCTGAGACCCCGCAGGCATTGAACGGTAGCGTTGAACGGGCGGATGTATGCGTAACGTCGGTCTACACACGTCCTATATCGCTACGGTATGCGTCTCCCCGCTCCCAGTCATCTCAGAACAGAACAGAATAGACCAGACCAGACCAGACCGTCGCTTGTACGCACCTGTGACCTGTGGCTTCTGTTGGCGCTCTCACGCATAGTCGCCCATGGCTCGTGTTGAATGCGCTCAGTCACAGGAGAAGCAGCGGAGGGCCTACGAGTACTCTAGTGGAATTGAATTGGGTGGCACGGTGACGGCGACCCCTTCCTGTCCCTTTTGCGCTACCATAGTGGGACTTTTGTCTGATGGTTCGCCCTTGTAGTGTGGCGGCTATGTTTCCCGGCGTGCCCTGCGCCTGGCGGACGACCCTCCGAATTTTCATGTCGAGTTATTCTGTAGGAGGGCTGCCGGGTACGGGTGGGTGCGGGGCGCCGGTAGCTACTCTAGAGGGCTAGGAAGGTGTTCTTGGGGAGGCTAAGCTGCACAGCCTGCACAAGGCAGTTGCAAATGCAGACAGCTCATCGCAACTCATCTGCCGCGTTGAAACTGTTGGGATTGGGACTGAGCTGTCATTTCGTGAAGCATGCAGGTAGTAATCACTAAATGCCGGGAATGCAAAACCAAAACCAAATAGGACACATCACAATGAAAGCGGAACGAAGTACAGGGTCAAAACTCAAATGTATTTGTTGAGCGAGCTCTCTAAAGTCTGATATGACTTGGCTTTTTTCCTGCTTCGACCCAACCATCCACACGTACTGTAACATGCCTCCATCCGTGCGGTCGGTTGCTCCGAGAAGCGCCACTGAGCGCTCGCTGACCTCGTCCCCGCACCGTTTGTAAAAAAAAAAAAATAAGGTTACTATGAACCAGAAAGAAAATTGTTTGCACCTTTTGAGAAAGGGCGGGGTATCCATGTTTGCTTTGCCCTAACGTCCTGTCCTGTCATGGCTGACCTGACCTGACCTGACCTGACCTATTACCCCTGATCAATGAAGCCAGCCGGCCCGTTCACAAAGAAAAAAAAAAGGTAAACACCCAGTTACCCCACACCTCGGCTCAGTCCGCCACCCTCCCTAACAGGCACCAAAAAAGAAACAAGAACGTAATGTGATAAAGCCCGCCGGAGCGGATAGGATAAGCATACCGAGGTAAGCCCGTGCGGCGGCGGTCGACGTGCAAGAGCGCAATAATACAAACAAGAAGAGAAGCGAAGAAAAGACCCAATGGGGTGAAGGATAAATGCAGTATGTCCGAATCCGGTTGAAAAACGCCTCGTAGATTCGTAGCCCTGACGGCTAATGCGTCTCGTTACGTGAACCCCGGTATATTTTGAGAGTGATAGGAAAACGGATGGATGGGAACCCATGGAGCGGGAACCTTTGGATGAAATTGGGTTTGAAACGGCGAACGACGCGGGCGGGTAGGAACCGTGCGGTCGTGTCAAACAAGGTTTTGCAGATGTTGAGATGAGCGGGGTCGGCGCTGTGTAATTCTAGCACTCGTACTTGCGCTTCTCCCCGCTCGCGGCGATGGCCAGCGCGTCTAGGCCGTATGATGACCCAGGGTTGAAGGAATGCGTCATTGCGTACGCAGTGGGGTCAGGATATGGCGACCGTTGGGAGAAGTCGGCGTACGAGTCTGCAGGCTGGACGGCGGGCGCCATGAAGCTCTGGGAGGGGCTGACGGGCAGGTTCGGGTCCATCATTGACAGATCCGAGAGCGTGGGCAGGTTGGACTGCAGCGGCGCGGGCTTGGGCCGCTTGGCCTGCGCCTTTGCCTTCTTGATCGTGTTGTCGGTGCCCTTGCCGGCGTTGCGCCCGCTCTGGTGTGTCCGGCGGTGCTGCTCCATGTTGTCCTTGCGGGTGAAGGCCTTGTTGCACTCTGGGCAGAAGGCGTCTTTCTTGCCAGTGTGCTTCTTTGCGTGCCGTGCCGCGTGACCCGAGGTGGTGAAGTGGTCGCCGCAGTTGTACTGCTTGGCTACGGGACACGGGTAGCTGTTTTTCTTGGACCGTGGGTTCGCAGTCGCGGGGCCATTGTTGCTCTCGGTAGGCTGCTGCGGTCTAAAGTAGACGGCCTGTATGCTGTTTGAGGGGTAAGGTAGCGGGCCAGCCGGCTGGGAGAGTGGTGGGTAGCCCGAGACTAGCTCTTTCTGGGTGGGGAAGAAGCTGTTCTGGTTGAAGACGGGCGAATTGAGGCTTTGGGGTGGCAGGCCGTCGAAGCCGAATTCTGGGGTGACTGGCGACGGCGTATGCATGGTCGCTGTCGAGTCGCTCGAGTCGCTGCGCACGAGCTGGGGCGTAGCAGGCGAGCCGATGGGCGACGATGTGTAGCTGGAGGTGCGGGAGCGAAGTGAGGGTGCAATCGAGGGTAGGCGGACGTGGTGTTGAGGTTCTGCTGCGCTATCGTTCAAGAGGGAGATTCGGCGGCCGGAGGAATTCTTGCCGTCCATGGTTTCCTTAGTGGTCACTCACGGGCCCAGACACACGCGCCAGTAGTAGGGGAACGAGGAATGCAGCCAGACTTGGTGCGGCCAAGCGGAGCACGTGAATGCACGGGTAGTGCACAGAGTGTACAGTGTGGTGAGAGGGGAAGCTGCTATGGACGGGCAGCGGTACGTATTTATTTGTACACGGGCAGAGCAGCAGAAGCAGACGGGTTAGGGAGCGTGAGAGGTGCCGGACACTCGGGATGAGGGGAGGCTTTGTAGTGAAATCACGGTGCAGGAGGTTGCAGGCGCTTTATGGGTAGCGCAGGGACTTTCCCAGGTCCCTTGGGACAACGGCGCAGGGATGCGGACCAGGGCTGGAAGAGATCCCGGCCATGGCAATGCAGTTGAAGGCGGCGCGCATCCAAGATGGAATTCTTGCTTAGCGTGGCGCCGTGAGCAGGACCCACACGGTCAAGCCACTCGCCTCGCTTCTGCTTTCACAGCGGGATGCGCCCACGCGAACGTCCCCCTAGGCGTGCGACGGGCTGCAGCGCTCCCAGTGCCTGCAGACAACAAAGCGGGTGCGCGTAATACTGACATTCTCTTCTCCTATCAGCAGTACGGCTAGCTGTGCGGGCATTCCAACATGGCCAAGTTGCCTCATCAGCCAATGCCCAAGCGCGGACCCATGGTGTTGCTGTCGATGATTCATCGCAATCGCGATCGCGATCGTGATCGTTACAAGAGCCACGCCAGCGCGACGAAGTGGCCCTGGGTTAGCGACCTCCGAGCATTCCGTCCGTCTTCCGCAGCAGGGCGCCTGCTGAAGAGTGGAGCGGCGGGCGACGACTTTCTTGCTGCGCGCGTGTTTACAGAGCAGCGGCGGCACCCGGTGACACAGCTGTGCGAAGCCTGCGACGCCAGCATATGTCCGCTATCGACGGTCGCACCAGCGGGCGCAGCAGCAAATCTCACTCTCATGCCTGCGTGTCTAACTAATCTTGCCATGAAGGTTGTTGCTCCTGTCTGCCGCCTGATGTTGCTGGACCCTGCGCCCTGACCGATCCCTGCCTTAAGCTAGCCTGATGCGGCAACCACTGGATAGTGGCATCGGAGTTTTGGCGACGCATCGAACGAAACGATCCGCGCTCCGACGTCATTCTCCGCAAACCCCCATTCGCTGTCGCGCCCTCCTTCATTAGCCGATTTTCCACGCGGGCACGTCTCACAGTCCAACAGATCGGCCGCGATGCTGATGCGAAAACTCGATCTGCAGACCCTGGTGCCAATTTTTAGCACTCACTGTTGCTGCGGGACCGCTTCTACGCGGTGTTGCAGTTCTTGCGACCAAGAGCCTGTCACAGGGTCTTCCCTCATGGTGTTGTTGTGTTGTTGTGTTGTTGTGTTGTTGTGTTGTTGTGTTGTTGTGTTGTTGTGTTGTTGTTTTCTCGAGGTCGTTGATATCCGACCGCTGTTCATGCAGGGGCAGCACGGCCGTCGACCTTCTTTTGTCCAAAACACCCTTGACAGCGGCGTGTGACGTCAAGGTGGGCTGACAGGGGCCTTTAAATTGAGCGCCCCACCGAGGTTCCAGACCCTCCGAGGTACGTCACCGCGTGGTGTGAGAAAAACCCTCGTGGTCAGTCCGCAGATCGCTATCGCAAGATTCTACTTCGGCATACCCGGATATTGAGACCCACGAAGTGCCAACTTGTTCGGACCGTGATATTCAACAATGGGGCGCTCTCCGTCTGCAGAAATGGGAGCGGTCAAGAGTGGCCATGATTCAAAACGATAGGAAACTCTTCAACCGTTTCATGGCAGGCACAAGGATCTCAGGGACGACGGAGTAAACACAGACGTTTAACTTTGGAAAAAGAAGCCAATGGCGTTGCGCATCTGCTCCTTTACCATCACGGTGGGACAGCCCTACATCCCCAAGGCTCTAAATGATCTGCCCTTCGCGAAGAGGCGCCGCGGATGGCTGAATCTAATTCCAGAAATATGTTTCTGTGGAAAGATCTTCTCGCGCCAGCCTTCCCTTTCCTCGACTTAAGGATGAACTTAGGAGTTCCTCACGACCGTTTCGTAGAGATCGCTGTGGAAATTTAATTCGCACCTGCGTCCGGTACACGTGGAAGTGGATTCACACTCCGCAGATCCAGTCGCGCTCGTCCGCACAAGTCCGAGATAGCCAAACCCTAAATTGAGAAAGTGGCCTAACATCTGCAACTCGAAAGAGAAGGCGGACAGCCACCCTCTCGTGTCAATGAATGTTGACTAAACAATACCGCGTTCACAATCAAACTTTAGCTCTCGTAAAATCTATTCTGGGCTTACTTATCACTTTTTCCTGCTTTACACAAACTTTGCCCCCTTGTGGCCCACTTCTACTTTGACGCGAGCACCAGCAAGGTGCTGTCACTCACAGCGGGCGCATCGCTCCGACGGATGCACACACGGCTTTTGGATGCCGTGCCGCGTACATCAGGGCATCTCCCGCAAGTGTCGCGTAAAGGAACAATTGACTTCGAAATACTGACAAAGTTTCCAATCCCTCATCAATAGCCCCAAGGGCTCCCTGCAGATTATCACCAGCGGCAACTCTGCCTAGATTAGACTATGTATTGCCAGCAGCTCACCTTTCGGCGTCAACTCCGCGATATTGGTTATCCCCGAATCTTGGCAACGCTCCAAGCGCTAGATCTCGCTTCTCTTGCTGCTAATTTGTCGCCTATAACGAAGACGGCGTCAGTCAAACCGTTCCACTGGCATCCAGTGAGCACACCACCGAGGCCCTCCGACGCCTTGCAGTCGGAGCCTCGTCGTGAGACTTGTTTCCCCGTCCCCTCTGATGCTTCGATCTCCCGATGAGTGACCGGCCCGACATCCTCTAACTTAGCCAGCTTCACGATGCGAAATATTTGCGAATAGCGACGGTCCGTCGGGCATTAAGCCGCGGCTGCCTCAACTGCTAAGGCTCGGACTAGGCGGAACTGAGCTTGCAAGCTCCGCTCTAACTTCTTGTCCGCATAATCACAAACAGGGCAGAGACACTGCGCCACAGACCCCTTCTGATTGCAATGGCCCCGTGTTGGCATAAGCGGACTGATGGTGTTGCAACTTTTCCATCCTGCAGTTCGGGCGCGTTGGCCAGCCATTCAGAGTGCGATCAAGCCTCGCTGCCGCGTCCCTGTCTTGTAATCATCGAAACTCTGGGTTCGTTCATCCACAATTCTCCACAACGTATGATCGGACATTTACCGCATGCTTCCATCGCGCGCTCGTGGCCACCCGTGTCCTCTGGAGTCAGCACATAGTAGCGCTGACCAACAACAGCCCAAAACAAAAAAGTAACAAGATTGCGGATAACGCTTGCACCAGTGTGGAAGGTCACACGGTCACTATGGCATTTTGCGAATTCGATACCCTTTGACAACAAAGTCCCAACACTGCCCCTCGCTAGCCTAACCGAGGGCAGAAACCAGGGACGCAATGTGGGGTGCTCTTGGCCAGACCCTTTGGATCTGCGGAGCACCGAAATATTTCGGCGACGAGCGCATCAACTATATATTCGCTCATAAGCACCGCTGGAGCGGGCTGCCTCTGCCGCGATCACGGCATTACTCTTTGAGCTAACGTAGCGGCGATGCTGATAGGTTATTGTATGGAGACTCCAACCTCGCGGTTTCTTCATCAAGTTTTTCCCCTCTCCGTCGCAACGCTCTACTCGGCATACGGCACACGCTACGCACTGCACGCTGGTGTATTGCAAGAGGGCTGCTTACGGGCTGTGTCCGTTGCCCTCGAGTTGGGTGGCTGCTTATCCCGTGGAATGCCTGATTTCCTACCTCATCTTTACTACATGTTCCTGCAAAAGTGGCAACCGCGACGTTTGACTCAACGCTCGTTTACTCTTCGGCATTAAATGCAGGGTGCCGTTGACCGATTATTTCATTCATCCCGCGCCCCACATACTTGCATGCTCTCAACTCGGTAATCCAGATCGCCTATCCCCATCCTGGCAGTCAAGTCCAATGCCTACAAGCGCAAATCGCCTGTGATTGACGCGTTTCATGGAGGCCATTGCGAAGTTCATGTGGAGTATGATTCACATGGAAATTTTGAGCCTCCGGAGTCGCACAAAACTATTGCAGGGTAAGGTCGCGCGCGGTACTCGTGCGTCTCACACCATTTTGGTCGCCCAACCAGGAAATCGCATGCGGGGGACTTGACTTCTGGAGCTCAATTTTGACTTCAAATCTTCATGTTTATATACAGAAAAAGTCAGCCGTGATAGCTATTGTTGCCGTCGAGCTCTATGACCTTCTACAAGGGGTAAGCTCAAGAAAGGCGTCAATCACGTGCTGCAGGGATTCCTGCAGGGGTTGCAACATGAAAATCGCAGCATCTTAATTCCATCGAAATAGTCGACAAATACACCAAAATAAGGTGTTCTGATTATGCTGTAAAGTTGTTCTGGCCACCTGCTTGCTCACAGAGCTCTGAAACGCGTATAAAGTAGGTAGGATGAAGCTTTTCAGCCATATATTGCCGGAGATCCTCATCATTCTGCCACACTTGACGTACGTACTCCTCAGCAGCCTTTTTGGCAGCCTTAGAAGTTGAGTCGCACTCGTAACTCCCTAGGGAACCTTCTAGACGCCCAAAACAGCGCTCAATTGGGTGTAAATCGGGAGAATTAGGAGGGTGAGGGCCAAACTTGATTCCTAAGGCCTCGATTTCTGGCTGGCAGTAACGTAGACCTAGTGCGTGTAGGCGTACGTTGTCTTGAATTAAACAGATGATTGCCCCTGGGTTATTGTCGCGTATAGCGCAGTAATAGGGGAACAGGTGTTTCTTGAGTATGTTCTCCGCGTACCAGATGCCGTTCATGCCCTTCCCTCTTTTGTACACAAACTCCTCTGTTTTATAGAATTTCTCAGCGCTGAGAGGTTTCTTGATACCAGCGCGGAGAGCGCTACCTTTCTTGCCAGCTGCTTTGTTAGTGGCCCGGCGTTGTCTGTTATTATGAGCGATATTTTGATTGATCTCACGCAGTTGCGCGAGCGCGTTTGACCTCAAGAGCTTGTTTTGCCACCTTATTTGTATGAGAGACACGTCGTACAAGGTCCTCGCGACTCTTATCGTCGTCTTGTGCCCAAACAACGCAGGGCCGAGGATAACCACAGGTAGTATCAGTTGACGTAGCAGCGCAGATCATGAGACTAAATTTTGGCGACGTCACGGGCGCTGCGTAGAGATTACTATCTTGTCCAACTAGGCTCGAGATCCTCTGCTTGCCACCACGTATATTGCTGCCGCCAATGGACTTTGAGGTCTCGTTGTAGCACACAAAAATAAGGCGCGGAAAGTGTACGTTGTACTCGCTTTTCAGCCAATTAACGTAGGAGAGGCGATTGTCTTCGTCGTCGCTGTTGAGCGCAGGTTTCTTGGGCCGTACTCCGCGAGTAATAGCGTATGGGTGTCCCTCGTCGCGGTGCTCTCTAGCAATCTTAAAGACAGTGTTTTCGCTCAGAGTGATGCCGGCCTCTGCGCAGAGGTGTTGAACTGCTTCATGTAGGCGGTAAGTACCAAATCGTATAATTTCATGCCGAAGTTGGGCGCTGAGCGTAGAGCCATTGCGCACCTTTGGTGTACGTCCAGGAGACTTGCCCATAGCTGCTGGAACAGCTGCTAATAGGGCCTTGAGAGAGTCGTCGGCGACAGCCTCTTTGACGCGTTTATACGCCTTGCATGCGGCTGAGTCGGAGATGCCCAAATCAGTCGATATTTCGGGGTAAGTACAGCCGTATTTACGCCTGAGAACAATAATAACGCTTAATTGGCCCTCCGTGAGGTTCGCAGGCCTATTTTTGGCGTATAAAGATGCCATATTGGATGAGAAAGTAGAGGTTGAAGTTGACGTGTATACGCGTTGGAGAGCGTTACGGGACCTCGCGTAAAGTCTTGGCATATCGCGTGATTGACGCCTTTCTTGAGCTTACCCCCTTGTAGAGTCGTGACTTGAAGCTGAGGGCAGCTGCTTTGCAGCGTGGGCCAGCGCGTTGCCATTCATCTGATATCAAAGCTCTGCCTGCCTCTACAGCGTCTTGGGCCATAGATCTCTGAAATCTGCCCTCTAGCTGATCCTTTATATAGTCCCATATAGGCTCGATTCAATTAAGATCGGCGAATTGCTCGGGTGCGGAGCTCGTATATAACCTTAATATTTGTACTCGGCGTGGCAGAGAGCCTTAACTTTCTAATGGGCGGGCGCACCGTCTTCGACGACAATAATTGAGCGGTCGGGGTGCTTCTTACGGAGCTTCTTCAGGTAGGGAAAAAGCTTGCCATGTAGGACGAATTTCCTATACAAAAACTAGTCAATTCCGCGAGACTTTTCACCCCGTGTGAGCGGCTTGTGTTTGAACACCTGCTCGGGCTGCCTAGGGCGCTTCATGCCGGTTGTGTGGCCGTCAGCACGCCGGAGCTAATTCTTAAGTTGAAAATTGTCATTGATCTTAGCTAGAACCTGGCGCTCGATCGTACCTTCTTGACGCGCCTTTATTTATTGCCATGTAGCCTCCGTACGCTGGGTGAGATTCTCCAGATCAAGCTCATATTGATGACGACCTTTTTCTGCGGGCGTTTCCTATTCCTATTGTAGCTGTGGGCGCTCGACGCTGTCGTCCTCACACATCGCGCCCCAGTGCATGATCTTGAAATAAATTATATTTGTATAAAAGCTACGAGTCTCAGCAGGTTGCCCGCGTTCGATTGTTATCCTGGTACGCTTGTGTGGCCGGCCGCCAGCTGAGATATAAGTCTCGTCTGTAAATACGAACAGAGCTTTCTTTTGCAGCAAGCCGAGCGCCCACTCACAATATTTGACTCAGAGATCTCTGAGAGAGCGTGACAATGGCGGCTTGTAGGCTTCATAGACGCGAGATAACGCCTGAGACCTCTGCGGGTGCGGGTCCTGGCTGCAGACGCGATGAATTGTCGCTTTTGAGAGCTCTGTGAACGGCGTGTGATTGCGTACGGCTTCGAGCCAGGTTTCTTGCGGGAACCACCATGCGGTGTCTTGAATGACAACTGATTCAATTGAGTCTTTTTTTGACTTTTGTATGGAGCTCTTTCATGCCTTCTGACCTGGTGTTTGACTACTCCAGCGCATCCAGCAGATCAATGAGATCTAGGCTGCCAGCATCCTCCTCGGCCCGGCGGACGATTGCGCTGCAACTGGACTTCGCTACCCCCGTGGAAACGGCAATATCGTCGTATTTGTAACCGGTGACGACGCGCAAAGTGATAATTGAGGCTTTAAGTGCAGTGGAGTGGTCGGCGGACCCGTGCGACTTCGTTTTTTGGCCGCCGCGCGGCATTTTCGGTGTTGTTGAGAGCGTTGTTGTCACGGAGAGTTGCGTCAGATTTCTGCTGTTCTGGCAGAATTCTGGCAGAATAGTTGACCGCTTACCTTCTTTGGCAAGGCGGTGAGGTGATTGCGGCCCGTTCTGGTGGCTCGTGCAGGGTGGATTTTAGCATTTTGTGTTATTGGCTACGCATCCAAACAGTATGCATTCGAGCGGAATGAAATACCGAGATGGTAGTTACCATTCTGCCCCACTGCCCCGCGTCCCCCAGTCCGCCAAGTGACAGCTGCCGCGGCAGACAACGGTCATTACGGATTGCAGAACCCGCGGGAGAACCTCCCAGCCATGGCAACGGCCTGTCAGTGGTTCGGTGTTGTATTAGCGGTGAAGCAAAGCAAGAAAAACTAGTCATGAAAGGAATCGTCGGCAAAGTTTCCATGAGCGACTCACTCGATCCTCAGTGTCCAAGATTAGAGTCAATTTTGTCCGATGCAGACGGTGCTTTTCTCGGCATCGACAACGCGAAGGTCGTCACTTGGTCACTTCGTTCCAAGATCTACATCACGGTGCTAGAAGAGGCTTATCAGGACCCCAGTGAACGATTGGCGGGCGCAAAAACAGTCGATTGGAAGAAACACAGAGATATTGGTGGGTCAGTGGTCCCTTGGGTCGTTGAGCACGGCGTATCTGCGGTCCATACGCCTTGAAAAGGAATCTGCAATGGCGCCTTGGGCATGGTTTGTATCTCGTGCAGTGCACTGAACAGGAAGTTTCATCCCCCTGCAGGTACTCGAGCGAGACGCGTATGTTCTGGTAGTCTGAACATGCGTGCCGTCTGCATGAATGGGTGCAGCACCCACTCGTAATGAATTCAGAGGCAATTCGCCCTTGCATCTAAACATCACTTTGCAAGGGAAAGAATCCTCCTCCTTGTCAATGTCACTGCTTGACCAGATTGTTGTGGGGAACACGTGGGTCAACCCAGGGGGTGTGTTGAAGCTTGTGGTTGGTGATTGGATACTCCGTGGGCGTGGGATGCAATTGTCACTCCTTGGTAATGGAATGTCCTTCTTTCCTGGAGACTAATCTACCGTTTCTGCCGTGTTTACTTGGTGTCGTTGCTGGTACAATCTCACTTCAATCAAACGCACCGATCAAGTTGCCTGGCCGTTGCAAAAACAGTCCGTCAATAGCACATATCAGTTCACAGCTAGTGGATTGGACCGACCGCACCAGTCATGGAGGTACAAGGTCGAGTAAGACAGTTCTAATCAGGAATGTCTTAATCCTGTGTGTTACCTCTGGATAAGTAATACAGTGGTTGGCTGCACCTACTTTGTACCCGGCTATCTAGGCATGTAGAAAGAGTTCTACACACGTTCCCGTAAGTACCTAGATCCAAGAACAGTTCTCAAACAGGGGTCTCTGCATTATATTCGGCTCAATGTGCGACCCTCGGGACGACCGGACGCAACATGCACAGCCAAAAATGGAACCGAGAATAGCATATTTGACCGTGGATTTCTTATTGTAGAGTATAGTTGCTTATGTGAAAGATTATGAAAATACATGCATTCTCCATGATGCAGAAAGGCCATGCTAACTGACCAAGAGTAAGACTCCCATATACATTCTCCCGAAAAAAAATAGTCCCTTGTGTGCAAACTCCCGCAAGATGGATGACAGATCATGAAGCTAGATGACGCGAACACCCCGAGGGCTACAACCGTGACCGGAGCCGTAGTTGAGTGTCGACTTCGAGCGGTGGCCTGTCATCAAGCAGACGACTGTTTTGCGGGTCGTACAGCGGCTCTCGCACAACTGTAGCTGCTACTCGCCGGCCAAAGTATTCGATCTCGACCGTCTCGCCCATATTCACATCGCTGGGTAGCCAGGCGTAGGCGATGGGTGTGCCGACTGTGAAACCGAATGCTGCGGTTGTGACATAGCCCGCTGCTTTGTTCTCGTAGAATACGGGCTCCTTGCCCAGTACCATTGACCGGCCGTCGTTGACAGCGAGACACCGCAGTCGTAGACCGGGTGTCTTGGACAAACGCGACAGCGCTGCCTTACCAACGAAGTCTGCCTTCTTGTCGGCTTGAACGGCGGACACAACGCCGGCTTCGAGTGGGTTGTGTTCAGTGCTCATGTCAGCCCCGTACGTTCGGTACCCCTTCTCCAGACGCAACGCGTTGAGAGCAGCGCGGCCAGCTGCAATGATGCCATGGAGCTTGCCAGCCTGGAAAATCGTGTCCCATAACCGCAGACCGACTTCAGCGCTCGTTTGTAGCTCCCATCCTAGTTCGCCGACGTAGGATTTCCGGAACGCAAGGACGGGGATTCCCGCAACATGGACCTTCTTGACGCCAAAGTATGCGAGTCCCTTGTTCGAAAAATCGTCGGTGCTAACGCCCGCGATGACGTCTCGTGCTCGTGGGCCCCAGAGGCCGATGCTACACGTGCTTCCAGTGATCTCGTGTACCTGTACCCATTGGGTTGGAGATTGTTGGCGCTGGAAACGGGCTTCGTGGGTGAGGTAATGGAACTCAATCGCAGAGTTGGCGCCGATCTGGAAAATCTCGTCCTCGATGCGAGAGACGAAGATATCGCCCCGTATACCGGCCGCGTTGTCAAGCATTAGTGTATAAGTGATGGACCCCGGCTCTTTGTCCAGGTCGCTGGTAGTCAGACGTTGAAGGAGGGCCAGGGCACCAGGTCCAGAAATCTCGAATCGGTGGAATGCAGTCATGTCGTACATGGCGACGGCGTTTCGAGTCTTCCACGCTTCTGCTGCAGCGATGGGAGAGTAGTGCTGTGCAGACCACGCATCTCGCTCCACGGGCTGCCACTTTGCAGGGAGATATCTGAGCAGTTCTGCGTTGGCCTCGTACCAAAAGGGACGCTCCCAGCCACTCGCTTCGAGGAAGTAAGCGCCCAGCTCGCGCTGGCGGGAGTTGAACGGGCTGATGCGGAGGTTGCGGGGCGAAATCTTGGGGGCAAGGGGGTGAATGATATCGTAGATCTCGACGAAGTTCTGCTGTGACGTTTCAGAGACGTAGTCGCGGCTCAACTGTATCTCTTCAAATCGTGAGATGTCGCACTCTCCCATGTCGATTTCGGATCGCCCTGTAGTGAGCATCTGGGCGACTGCTTGCGCAACGCCTGCTGAATGGGTAACCCAAACGGCTTCTGCAACATAAAAGCCTTCTAAGTGCGGCGCTCGTCCAACAATAGGTCCACCGTCTGGAGTAAATGAGAAGATGCCGTTGAAACTGTCAGCGAAGTGTGTCTCCTGAAGGGCGGGTAGAAGCTTTTGAGATTCCTTCCATGCGGTCTCGAAGTCTCTGGGTGTGAAATCAAGGCGAGAAGGCATGTTCTTGTCATCCACATGCTGTGGAGTCAGACCCAGGGATGCAGCGACCACGGGCATTGGGCGATGGCCGTAGTAGCCAATGCCAAACTGGTCACCGTGCTCGCGGTAATACAGATCTTGATCCTGATGACGCAAGATTGGGAGTGTAGCATTCATTCCGTTTATCTTGGTGTTGACATCGCGGTTCTTGAAACCAGGAAGTGCGGTTGTCTTTGCGTATTGGTGCGCCAGTGGAAGAAGCGGTACCTGTAGTCCGACCATGGCTCCAATCTCGACGCCCCAGAAACCGGCGCAGGAAACAATGATATCAGCTGGTACGGAGCCATTCGGTGTAGTAACACCAGTAACGTGCCCATTCGATCTTTCTATCTCTGTTACAGGCGTTGAACCAAGATAGCGGACGCCGGCACCCCGTGTTCGTTCGATTAGTAGCTGTGTCGCTCGCGCCGCGAGCGCCAGACCGTCGGTCGGAATATGTAGACCACCGAGAACAGCATCCTTGTTCAGTAGAGGATACAGCTGGAGACATTCTTCTGTGCTGATCAGTCGCGCGTCGATACCCCACGAAGAGGCATAGCCGTGCCTGCGCTTGAGCTCCTCCAATCGTTCCGGGGTTGTTGCAACTTCGAGACCACCCAGTTGATTGAAACATCCTTCTCCGTCTTTCTTGATAGATAGCAGCTTCTCAACTGTGTATTTAGCAAGTTTTGTCATTGTCTTTGAAGGGTTTGTTTGGAAGACCAGTCCTGGTGCATGCGAAGTCGAACCTCCAGGCATATTGAGCGGCCCCTGCTCAACAACTGTAATGTCCTTCCATCCTCGAGAGACCAGCTCATCGGCGAGATTAACCCCCACGATGCCAGCTCCGATAATAACAACGCGCTGGGAGGTCGCCATGGTATAGATGTGGTTGATGTGTCAGAATGAGTTGTGGGCAGCAGGCCTTCTTGAAGGCTGCTGTTTGCGCCGATACAGGTATGCGGCAATGGAAGCATCGTGTCAGAGCTTTATCTTTCACAGTACACCTAAGCCAATGCCTAAGAGAAGCGCACCGCCCCGCAGCAGGTCGTTTGATGCGAAGTGAGTGCGGGTTTCCGTGATGAATATTTTTTCTAAAAGCGGTTAGCTCAAACGGAGCCGCAAGAAGGTGCGGGCCGGTTGGTCTCCAACACCATCGTAACAGTACCTATCCCATCGAATCTTTGATCTCAAGTTACGCCTAAAGGATGACGGAACACTCTCCGTATCTCAAACGCAACATTTCCCCGCCAATGTGGGCGTGTATATCAATTGTTAGGACCCAAGTAGGCCAAAAGTAACACTGTTCTGTTACCTCGAATACCACATATAAACACTCCATTTTTCACTGCGATTTTTCCGTCGCTGGGAACACCTGCGCTCAGGTTTGCTTTATTGCTTTGCCCTCGTGGCGTCCCCCCGCCTCATCCGTTTAGCCATGGTATGTACAATGAAGAAGTATGCAATGTTACATGCCGAACTCACGCAGAATGATAGATATTCGAACATTCCCTGCAAAGTTTTGCCTTTCGCAAGATCGCTTTCCTTAATGTTCGACAATCACTGGTTCTGCTCCTGCCGAACCGTCTTTTCGGAATAAGGCACTGCTCCACCACCAGCGACTTTATTTAATGTCAATGTAAAACATGCCCAGGAAGGTACTCGTTGTATCCCTTCCAATTATGCGACATTGGCTGCTCATTGCAGGGCACTCTTGAAAAGACACGAGATTATTCTTCAGTCACGATGCAAAATCAAGTGACTCCCTTGACGGCAAGGATCCATCCCATCCAGAACGTAACAAGCGCCAACACCTCATGTCCAATGTTCCAACCTGGATCAACCCTCCCTGCAGTATCCTCCCTCGTGAGCACTTTCAGAGAAGGATACCTCGTGAGTGGAGAATTTGTGTTCTGACACAATGTGGGTATCTCTGGGGGCTTACGTGCCTACTAGAGTGACCCGGAACCTATACAACTCCCGCATTAGAGCCGCCAATGGTTCGCTAACCCTCACGCGCTACAGCCAACTTTGCGATTAGCAAAAGATGATTGCTGCACATTCTACGAAACAAGTGCCTTATAAGATGCTATTTGACAAAGACTTATCTCGCGTAGGAAGATCCGAATCCCGCCGTTTGTTGTCCACGCGCACACCCACAAAGTACTACCTGATAAGACAGCTCCTGATCCTATTAACGAGCTGTTCGAGAGATACCCACGCGCTATCGACGTTGGGTTCGGGCCCATTTCCTAGAGATAGTGTGGAGTCGGGATTTACGAGATGGATAGTGGGTAGTATATCCGTTTTAGGTTTGATCTAGCTCACCCCGGTTGGCTTTTAACTATTTTAGGTCATGAGATTCTACAACAACCTCACGATATGGATAAGCGAGTGGAAACGATAACCTCATGGGGCGCAGTGGTATCTGCGCTGAGCTGGTTATGCTGGCGTGAATAGGGGAGCTGCACCAGACATGTGAGGAGGTATCACGATGCTATCACTCACCGTGACATATCTGCTCGTACGTATCAACCTTATCTAGAGTCTCTGAACATTCTTCCTATATGAAAGCCACTGGATCATATATGCCCATCTACTTATTCTAGAAAGCCACTTTCTGCCTACTTTAACCACATACTCACTAGCCTCTCCTACTACTTCACGCAATGGCGGCTATCCTCAACTACGTTGGCCTTGGTGGCGCCAGTAAGCCCAATCCTCCTCTCGAGAAGGAGAAAGAAACGATGCGTGCGCTGCCCGCCAACTGGTATACCTCTCCAGAGATGTACGAACTCGAACGCCGGGCTATCTTCTCGCGCAAGTGGCTCATTCTCACCCACTCGCTCCGCATCAAGAACGCAGGCGACTTTCTCCGCTATCAAATCGCTGGGTTTGACATCGTCGTGTCTCGTGATCGAAGCGGCAACGTGACAGCCTTCCACAACGTCTGCCGCCACCGTGCTTATCCCGTAATCGAACAGGACCAGGGCACTGCCAAAATCTTTGCATGCCGATACCACGGTTGGTCATACGGCCTCAACGGCAAACTCGCCAAGGCTCCCGGCTACCAAGATATCCCCGACTTCGACAAATCGCAGAACGGTCTCTTCTCAATACACACCCGGGTCGATGTCAACGGCTTCATATGGGTCAACCTAGACGCCCAAACAGAGCCCGAGGTCCCTTGGGAGAAAGACTTCGAAGGCGTCGATCAGCAAGAGCGTTTCAAACACTTCGACTTCAGCAACTTCGACTTCGATCACGTGTGGAAGATCGATGCAGAGTATAACTGGAAGATTGCCGCTGACAACTACAATGAGTGCTATCACTGCGCGACGACCCACCCCGACGTCCAAGAAATGGCTACTCTCGAGGCCTACGACGTTACCCCCAAGGATGCTCATATCGACCACGACGCGTCTCAAACGGAGGAGCAGATTAAGAAAGGCTTGCACATTGCCAGCACCTTCTACTGGCCCAACGCCTCGATGACTGTGTCGTAAGTCCCTTCCCCTCCCCCACTCCTACTTCCACCTTATCAAAGCACGCCCTTTCTAACCCCTGGGTACACAGCCCCTCCTTCTTTTTCATGCAAAAGTTCCTCCCCACCAGCGCCACCACCACGCACATTGTCTACGAAGTCTTCCGCAACCGGCACTCCTCGGACGCCGAGTTCGAAAAGATCAGCGCCATGTTCAAGCGCATCATGAGCGAGGACAAGGTCCTCTGCAACCAGGCGCAGAAGAACCTCAACGCGGGCGTGTTTGTGAACGGCGAGCTGCACCCACACATGGAGAAGGGGCCGCTCTATTTCCAGAAGATGTGCCGCGAGGAGGTCGTTGGCTGGCATAAGCGCGAGCAGAAGGAGAAGCGCGAGATTTGGCCTGCGCGCCAGAAGCTGCCGACGAAGGAGGCCGATGAGGATGTCGAGTTTTGTAACAGTTTGTCGTGCTCGGATGGGAACGAGAAGTTGGCTTGGTGAGCGGGAAGTGGTGGCGTGGCGGTTATGGATACCTTTTTACTTCTCTTTGGTGTTGGGTTGATGGGTTTGGGCTTAGCGGGGCGTGGGCGTTGGGAGTACCTCTAGGGGTTGTTGTAATTTGTGCATCTTTCATTCTTCCGGGGATCATTTCAGTAGTCACGAGCTTATGAAGATCATAGTCTGCGTCCTGGTGCTGTCCTCGAGTGCTCTTGGTGCGCCACGCACTCATAGCCATTGTGACCGCGAATACGATCAAACTGACAGCTATTGCTCGAACGGATGAGTACCCTCTAGAACGCCACCAGGGCATGACCTGACAAACGCTTTGCTCAAGGCACGCGTGCTCTGCACCCGCACCATGTCTTCACCAGCCATTACAAATAAGATTTCCCACCCCGCACCACTACTCTTACACACTGCCTCCCGTGCTAACACGGCAAAATACCAGCGCCGCTAATGTCCGTCCGCCTCGCCACGCATGAAGACATAAAATCCCTTCTCGTCTTCGGTCCAACCAACTATGAAAAGCACTTCATCGACGCCATCGCGCGGCGCCAACTTTGGGTCGCTACCGACCAGATGAAAGACGCCATTCTCTTTGGCTACCTTGAAGTGGCAATCTGTGGCGAGCACCGTATGATCAATAAGGACGGCGATTGTGAAGTGCATAGGTACGTTAATATCCAGCACATCGAAATGGGCAAGTCCAGGGAGGCGGCGCTCGCGTTCAGGGAGCTAGTAAAGACAGTGAGGGAGTGGGCACAGAAACAGGGCGTCAGGGACATGAAGATTGAGGTTGAGCAGGGGAGGGCGGGGATAAGATGGGTGTTTGAGCGAGTGGGGTTTGTGATGGTGGGGCATATTGGACTGTGTCAGAATTTCAAGTTGGGGAAGACTACGATGGGTTAGTTTTGGGTTTGTCAGTGGTCTCTGTTCTGGCATGGTAGGCGATCATGCCCTATGTAGGCCATAGAAGGCTGTGTGGGTATTTGTGAGCTAGTACCAGATACTTCGCGTTTTATGATGCGGAAGAGACTCCTCGCCTGCCCTCTCCTTCTCTTTCGCGAGGTCGTATAGGAAGAAATCTAGCAGGATAGCGTTGATTTTTGCGTCTGGTTGCAGTTTGAGGATTTCCCGCCGGAGCAGCTCGATTGCCCAGATACTGCAGCCTATATGAACGTCAGTGACAAGCAATTCAGAAGATTTTGAAGACGACTCGCCTCGTATTTGCAGCTCCCACGAATGACCTGACGGTATCATTTTACCACGCCGTATGCGAGCTTCTAACGGCGGACAGTATTGCATCAAGCCCAAGGAGTTTAGTATCTGCGGTACTCGATAGTCTGCATCGTGTCAGCTGCGGAGCTTCTAATGTAGATTGAACAAAGCCTACCTGCAAACATAGTGATCTTATCAATATCATTGAATTCTCCATACCCCTCTCCTTCGAAAGCCGCCCACAGATCTGCAACAAAGATTTGCGCTCGTTTCAAGAAGCGCACTTTCTTCCTTTCAAAAGTTGCCTCGTCCCGGAAGCAGGGGAAGCGGTCGGCTAGCAGATTGACTAGACGAGCGGCAGAGCCTTTAGCGTCTTCAATGAGAGTCACTACGCTTCCATCGAATTGCTCGTGCAATATTTGACCGGCTTCTTGCAGGCACTGAAGTCGTTCAGCGAACATGGGAATCTCTTCACCGGTATCAGAGCGAAAGACGTGGCGCAGTAGGTCTTCGGTGCAAAAGCGCTTAACAACGACCGTCTCATTAGCACTGTCTTCCTCAGAAGTTTTCGGTAAGTGTTCCTGTGACGAACGTGCATCTGGAGTGTGAACCTCGTGGGCGTCTTCAGACACGACTGCGTCTGGGTTGGGCTCGTTCTGCGAAGCTTGTTCATTAGCAACAGTAGCGGATTCGGATGTCTGGTCCTCAGTCAGTGCTGCAGGCTCGTCGCCATTTTCTTTCGGGGCTGTGTCTGGATATACGCCGGTATCGAAAGCATCGTTCGGTAGGCGAGGAGCTTCAGGATCGGACCAGGAGGGCGGAGCTGTATCGGATGACACTGGGGCATCGTTGTTCGGCTTCTCTTCTGCGTCCTTCCCATCATCAATCCAGAACCCTGGGCTCGTAATAGGAATACCCTCATCCAGCGCCCTCTGCAGCGCCGCAACAAGACTCCAGTACCCGGTCCACTTCTTGCCTTTGTAGCTAACAGTGAACCTCGCCTCGTCGCTTTTCTCGCTCCAGAAGCTAAAATTCAACAGGTCCATGGTGAAGATGAAGTTCACAGTTGCCTCATCTTTGGACTTCGGATGGAGCTCGTGTTCAGCCCATGTTTTGGTGCTGTACTCCCGTTTCTGCATCTCTCCTAGAACTGCAATAGCTGCATTCTTAGTGTATACCATGCTAAGCGCGACATCGAGGCTATTGTCGCAGATAAACTGGGCATGTTCGAGCACCTTGGTTTCAGGAGGAGCGTTCGGATTTGAGCCTCCTAAGCCAAATTTCTGTCGCAGCAGTGCCAATAACTCGTGGTCCACATCGTCGTCCGACATGATTGCTCGCCGTCAAAACTTCGGAAATAAAGATCCAGTAAATGCACAGATCTCGCGTTCCTAACTCTTCACCATTTCCTGGGAGGGTCTTAAGAGGACAGGTAAGAGAAAAGTGGAAGTGAAACAAGTAGATGAGAGAAACATGGTGCCTGTGTCGGCCGTGGATCCTAGTTCACCGCCAACCTCGTAGGGCTGATCCGCGTTTGATGGCCGCGCCAAGGATTGCGGCTGCGTCACTAACATCTATTCCCAATTGGATAGCTGCAACCCGAGACGCTCAGCAAGCCGACAACACCTTCCTCCACCTTCTCCCACATGCCCGGGAATAACGCATTGATGGCGACCGGACGCGACAGACACGCGAGCAAGAGCCTCGGCACCACCTTGCATGCGCGCATCAAGAAGGTGCGTTGGCACAGCCTGTCTGGGGCAGTAGCGGGCAGTGAGGTCATGCGATGGACTAACGAGAGTGCAGGCGCGCGTGTTGTTGGTGGGCGCCGGTGGCATCGGCTGCGAACTGCTCAAAAACCTCGTCCTGACCGGCTATGGCGAAATCCACATTGTCGACCTCGACACGATCGACCTCAGCAACCTTAATCGCCAGTTCCTTTTCCGCAACGAGCATATTAAGAAGTCGAAAGCATTGGTACGCGCAGAATTCCGACCAAGTGAGAGAGACGCGCACAAACTAACGGCTGCGACAGGTCGCGAAGGAATCGGCGGGCAGGTTCAATCCCAACGTCAAGATCGAGGCGTACCACGACAACATCAAGGACCACATGTTCAACGTCGCCTGGTTCAAGACATTCGAAATCGTGTTCAATGCGCTGGACAATTTGGAGGCGCGCCGGCATGTGAACAAGATGTGTCTGGCAGCTGACGTGCCCTTGGTTGAGAGTGGCACCACCGGCTTCAATGGACAGGTGCAGGTCATTCGGAAGGTGCGCGACACCAAATATGGTGTAAACAATTTGAGGCTAATTCGGGCTGACGACAGGGCAAAACCCAATGTTACGATTGCACTCCGAAAGATGCGCCGAAGTCGTTCCCCGTCTGCACGATCCGAAGTACGCCATCGCAACCAATCCACTGCATTGTGTGGGCCAAGTCGTACCTCTTCACCGAGATCTTCGGCACCTCGGAAGACGATGCACCAGAGTTGGACCACAGCGAAGACTCGGAGAACGCGAAGGAGATTGAGAACTTGCGCAACGAGGCTCAGGCGTTGAAGCGTATCCGCGGGTCTATGGGCTCGGAGGACTTCGCCCAACTGGTTTTCAACAAGGTGTTCAAGGAAGATATAGATCGCTTACGGAGCATGGAGGACATGTGGAAGACCCGAAAGCCGCCTACTGCTTTAGATTATCAGACTCTGTTGCAGAAAGCGGGTAATATTGAGAAGAACATTGCGCAGAAGGATCAAGTCGAATGGACAGTCAATGAGAACTTCGCAGTTTTCGTGGACAGTCTGCGGCGGTTGAGCGATCGCATGGAGGAGACGAGGGCAAACGCGGATACCGGAAACTCTCCGCCAATCCTTACCTTCGACAAGGACGACGTGGATACTCTGGACTTCGTTGCTGCGAGCGCAAATCTCAGGTCGATCGTCTTCGGAATTGACGTCAGGTCAAAGTTCGACATCAAGCGTATGTATTTCACATTCGCGTTTGCACGCCGCGCTAACTGGTACAGAAATGGCTGGCAATATCATCCCTGCAATTGCGACTACGAATGCAATGACAGCGTCCATCTGCGTCCTGCAAGCCTTCAAGGTGATGCGCGAAGAGCTGAACAAGGCGAAGATGGTTTTTCTTGCGCCGAACGGCACCGAGCGACGGTTGACGACCGAAGCACTCAGCCCGCCCAATCCTTCATGTCCCGTGTGCAGCGTTGCACAATCTACCATTGTTGTAGATGCGAAGCGAGCAACGCTCAATGATCTCGTGGAAGGTCTTCTGCGATTAAAGCTCGGGTATGGCGAAGAGTTCACCATCAACAGCGAAGTCGGCGTGCTTTACGACCCGGAAGAGGATGCGAACCTCCCTAAGACCTTCATCGAGCTGGGTCTGAAGAACGATTCTTCTATTACGATCATCGACGACGCAGACGAGGATACGAGGGTCGATTTGGTGCTACATATATCTGAGCAAGAGTTAGGATCAGAGGCGCAACCGATCGATCTTACCCAACAACCTGACATCCCGCTCAAGCCCAAGGTTGCTTCCCCCGCAACGAATGGCCTCACTAATGGCGTGACCAACGGCGCTACTAATGGTCTGAAGCGGACGGCTGACCAGGCCGGTCTCGAGGATGAGTTGGTCAAGAAGAAAGGAAAAGTCGCCGCGAAGCCTGACAATGATATCGTCGTCATAGACGATACAAACGATGGGATCATACTTATCGATGACGATTGACTTGATCCATTCCTTCTTCGACGGGGTAGTAAGAATCGGGTGCCTTTCGCAAATGTATCGTACGGTGTGTTACCCCCCGAGTATGCTTGATGTCTGGCTTTTTCGACAGCGGTCCCTCTTCTCCTGTTACCACGGCCTCGGCCACCATTTGGAGCGCTTCCCCACACATACCCTCTATATAGATTTCGTTCCTCGTTTCAACACCAATTCAGTCCCGGCATTGGCATCGATTTGTGGCGTTTTTGGCGGACCAACGGAATGGAATATACCTGGGGCTTTTGGGTGGCTGGTTGAGCCTTTGCACTTATGCTTTTTGGAATTGGAGCATAAGCGTGAGGGTGTGAGCGGCTCACACAGCCGATAAACCTCCATCGAGGTTGATCACACAATTATGCGCATACTCGTTTTGCGCAAGAAATAGCGCGGCCGACGCTATTTCTTCAGGCCTGGCGAAGCGTCCGAGTGGGATGCGCTGAGAGAGGGAAGCGTGGTCAAGGCCTATTTGTATATTAGTTATCTCGATATCGACGAACGAACATCGCGCCCAGCGTAACTCAATTCACGCAGTCCAGCGGCCAGATATTTTGCATTGAGCTCAGTCAGGGCAGGGGGCAAAACATACCTTTTACCATATCCGTCTCCACATACCCCGGCACCACCGCATTAACTCTAATCCCCTGCCGTCCCGTCTCTGCAGCCAACGCGCGCGTAAACCCCAAAACACCCGCTTTGCTCGCCGCGTACGCCACCGCCCCGTGCCCGCCGTGCGTCCCTAGTAAACTCGCAATATTCACAATCGTTCTATTCCCCTCGCGCCCGAAATACCCCTTCCGCAAAAGATAGCGCGTCCCGATCATCATACTCGTGAGGTTGGTGTCCACGATCTCCTGTATGCGCTCTGGCTCCGTCTTCACGAATAGCGAGGACTGCGTTATGCCTGCGCAGTTTACGAGCACGGAGATTCTGTCGGAGGGGGGGAGGGAGGCTCCGATGCCGGAGGGCGTCCAGAAGGACGGGTCGGTGACGTCGCCGGTTATGGAGGTGTGCTGGGCGCCGGGAAGGGAGGATACGGCCGCTTTGAGGGTGGCGGGGGTGCGCGAGACGAGGGTACATCCGTAGGAGGCACGGGCGAAGTGGTGCGCGATTGCGAGGCCGATGCCACGGGAGCCGCCGGTTATGAGGACGTGTGGGTGGGAGGGCATTGTAGGTTGCGATGGTCGGTGTAGCTGTAGAGCGGGAGGATGGAAGGGTGGTGGATGGTTTGATGGGGAGGTTAATTGCGCATTGTGTTTCCTCTAGTATGTTCTTCTGCTGTCTTCCTATGATCTCGACGCTGCGCTGGGTAATGATGGTGGGATGTATGTCTTCCCGTGAACATCGATGGTCAATCCCGCCTAACGCGAACAAACGTGACACCGCGTTTTGCGGCGCGCCTTCCCCGCTCCGCTCTGCATTGCCATCTGCCTCCACGTCCACAATAAACTCACACACCCGCTATACGGCCCTTACAATCATCATGGCCGCTGACAGGAAAGTCACCGACTACGTAACCCTCGTCTCGAACGACGGCTACGAATTCAAGATCCTCCGCTCCGCCGCCTGCATTGCGGGCACCATCAAGAAAGCACTAGACCCGACATGTTTGTCGCCCCTTCCCTTTCCTTTTCCTCACGTCTTGCTAACGCCCTCGACAGCCGGATTCCGAGAAATGGAGCAGAATCGCGTCGAGCTGCCTACGATAAAGTACGTCCACCGCACCCCGCTGTACGCGGTGATATTGCAGCGCGAAGCGCTGAAAGAATGGAAAAAGATGTGAGGGGACGAGGGTATGTTACTAACAGGCACGTAGTGGCGTGACACTAGAGAAGGTCTGCGAGTATCTTTATTACAACCAGAAGCATGCGGAGTCGAAGGATGTGCCCGATATGGAGATCCAGCCCGAGCTTTGCTTGGAGCTATTGATTGCGGCGGATTATTTGGATGGTGAGTAGAGTGCATATTTGGAGAGGGACTCAGGGCTAACAGAGGGAATAGTATAATATAATGAGGCGATTCATGATAACGAATTCGAGCCAACGGAGTTGCGCGATTCACGAGATGGCAGAGCCATACCCGCACTGGGATATTCTAAGGGCATGAGCGCCGTTGTGCGGGCATGGTCTAATTACGGCTTCTACGACTTTAACAGTAGGCCGTGAGAAAAACTTCAGATTACTGCATACAGCTAATTGGACTAAATAGGCCATGACCAAGTTCAAATGATGTCACTGATTTCAGAACGTCTTCCCCTTCTTCCTCCTGTGCACCCACCACCGCTTGCTGATATCATACATCATACGACTCCAAGGCCTCGTAATGATCTTGCCTTCAAGAGTGCCGCTGACGAAGCTGAATAGGAACAACAGCACCAGACTAACCGCGAGGATCACTCCGAACGCCCACCAATAGCCCTTAATGGTGAATTCGGTATTCACGAACTGAATGGAGAAATAACCCGTCATAAGCGTGACGGGCATGAACACTATTGTCACTTTGGCGAGGAGAAGCGTGACTCGTGTAAGGCGTTCGACGCTGAATGATTCTTTGATGGCGATGAGGTTGAAGTTCTGGTGCTCTGAAGTTAGAGGGAAGGGTCGATAACGTCCGTAACATATGCGACAGTTTACGTACCATCATAACCAGGGAGTCTTTCTGGTCGATGCACTCCTGGATCTCGCTGAGTGCGTACAATTTGATTCTGTCTTTCAAGCGTTCGAACCTCGCGCGAGCAGCAGAGCTGAGGGACACACCAAGCAGACTGTCTGCCTCCGGCACTTGGGGCCCCAATGCGTTGATTGGTATAGACGACGCCAGTGACTCCACACCAGAGACAATTCGAGAGTTCTTGAGCGACGCAAGGGTAACTTCCTGTTTCTTAAGCACGCGTTCGATGATCAGCTCGTAGGCCTGGTACACTCGCTTGAGAACCGATAGTTGGCAACCGATATGGTGGAGTTGGTCAATGTGCTCGAGATTCGCGCGCACAAGCATCTCTTGTCGCTGGAGTGAGGTCAGTAGAGCAACAGTGATGAAGTAAATAGTGGACATTACCAAGCGATCCAATTCAGCAGCATAACCATGCTCTTTGCGCGTTACCAGGCTGTAGGTTGTGAACCAGTCCTCAAAAAGATAATAGAATAGCAGGCCGGGTGCGTCGGTAGGTCTGTGTGCGGTTTCTTCCTCGCTGTTGCCGATACGATGCCGAATGGGTAGCATGGTGAGAGAAGCGTCTCGTAACGGCGTAGGTGTTTTAGTCAATTGTCGAAAGACGGTCACCAGATTCCTCCGCGTAGTGAACAGAGTTTTCAACTCGGATGACTGCAAGTTGCCGTTGCTGAAGGGGAACGGGTCCTCAGAAATGGAGATGACGGTCTTGTCCTCAGTGAGAAGAAGCCAGTTCCATACCCGTTTAGCTAATGGCACGTCTCGACTCTTGTCAACCTCATCATTATGGTCGTGTGGTCTCTTGGTGCGGGCATCATGAAGTGTATTATAGCCGAGACATACGACTGAAAGTAGAGATTAGCACAGCGTTAGTCAGACGGGCTGAGGGAACCTACATCGCCTTCCCCAGTCTACAGTCGACCAGTGCCATACTTCATCGACGATATGATAGTGGCTCAAGTCTCGCACCATATCTAGCTGAGTTGAGTGCATCATCTCAGTCATGCCGATGCTCTCTTCTGAGTCGAATTCCTCTTTCGATGCCGCGGACTTCTTCGACCGGTGTGACTTCCTAGACCTTGCCGACCCAAGCGTGTTGGAGCTCTGTTTGTTCTGCAAGATGCTCGAACGTGGTGGTAGCGGATCAGAGCACATCATGCCTAGCAACCTTGGTGAGAAATCGTAGTGCTTGGCTAACGCATGAAGCACGTCTTTCTGCAGATTGGGTACCCATAGATTGATCCATCGTGTGTGTAAATTCGTAGGTCGTGGTGTGGAGAGCAGTCGCGAAACGGAGTTGGATCCTAGATCGAACGCGCAGTAGGCTTCGTCGTCGCCGAAGTCAATGATGAAGTTGCTACTGCGCGGGTTTCGTGTCTGCCTATCGAAGAGGTCAAAGTTTCTCGCTTGGTCGAAATCTCGAAAAGATGCAGTTATTTCTTCGTCACAAAGATCCTCATAATACGGGGGAAGCTTTTCCGCAGGCGATGCGGGCCGCAATGATGGTTCCATGGTTTAGCGACGAGATCAGAAAGGTAGAGCGTCGGCCATGGGTAAGGAAAAAGTGCAAGACTGTTGCTCGTTGACTAGTTTTGACCATATCACCCTGTGATGAGAGCTCGTGCTCTGTTCAGTCACCTTTGCGAAGGTTCATGAGGCTAGGGTCACGCGAGACTTCGCCATAGGCAGAAGGTCTCAGAGCGGAGGCTGAGCGCCCCGCTTGCGGACGGCGGTGCGATATGATCTCTCCGCATGCGTCGAGTGACTAAAAGCTCGTAGTAGGAAGCGGAGTGGTTTAGAATATGTGGAGATACGTTCCGTGGAGTTAAAAGGAGTGTGCGCAATGGCACCATCAGTCACGCACCTCGAAATAACGCTAGCGACATCTGGATATCACCCGCCTTCGTGCGTTACCACATGCATGGCAACAAACGTTCCTTACACTTGTTACATTGAAGTAGAAAGATGATGTTCGATGCATCTGTGTTAATATGAACCTCTTGGATGGCTTAAAATAAGTCTAAACGCATGGCGGAGGATAACTAGACTTGCCCGATCGCGTGCTCATGGAGAAATATTTAAAAACGGTTTATCATGCTGTGCATGAAATACTGCGTTCGCCTTCTACTCTTACTGTACTATGGGGAGTTTGCAGCATGTAAGGGAGCCCAGACCGTGACAAAAAGAATAATAAAATCAAAAACATACGACAGCAGGTGTTCCCGTGTGGTCTCCCAACACAGTACTCACCCACCGCTACGCTGCTTGTCAAGGGCTGAGCGGACGGGAAGCCGAATTTTCAACGTGCTATGGTCGTATGTGTTAGTTATGGTTTCACCTTTTGGTTATATACATAGAGAAATAGACGGGGTAGGTCATAAAAGCTTGTCCTTGGTTAGAGCATGACCGACGACCTACAGAAGCTACGCTTGTAGGCTCACCAGATAGAACTATTTGATCATTCCACGTAATACAGTCTTCATGTATATACTATCATTGCGAACTTGGTATCATGCGTCTCCCCTGCTTGCTGCTGGCGATCGACTAGTACATACGCCACAGCGTAAGCATCCCCCCGGGCGGTCATCATATTGAATTCGGCTTGAGAACCGGCATCCCCTCCTTCTTTCCCCAGTTGAATATTTTGTTGTCAAAATCCGCCCCAAGGAATGGCCATATGATACTCGCTGCCCACTGTCCCAAGGTATCTTTGACCACATTATCCCTCTTCGCACTTCCCATACTGCTCATGCGCATGAGATCGCCCAACCAGCTCGTCGCCATCATGTAGTTGCCAGCTTCAAGCCCTTTGATAGCGGCTGTAGCAGCTTCTACCTCCGTCTGCTTCGGATCCGTCTCCTCGAGCATCTTGGTCACGTCAGGCTTTGTGAGATTCTCCTTCAGTTCACCAGGCGAGGTGATCGTAGCGGGTGCTACCAAGTTGACCGCCACATCGAAGGGTGCGGGTGCTTGTCCAGTGGCGTTACTTTTAGAGCGCCGTGCACCATTGTAGAGGAGGATCTCTTGGCGGAGACCATCGATAAGGGACTTGAGCGCTGACTTGGCGGGAGAGTAACCGCCGTAGCCAAGGACGTTGATGAAGCCTAAGACCGAGGAGGTGACAATGAAATGTCGTGTTGGCTCGGGCGCTGCGCCGACCTTATATGGTGTTTCTGGATACAACCATGCCTTGAGTGTGTGTTGCGCTAGGTAACACGCGGCCCAGTAGTTTATGTCCATTTGTTGTTTCAATGTGTCCATCTTCTGCTCCAAGAAGAGCCCCGGTGTGGACGCGCCAGCGTTCGCCCATACAATCTCTGGCGGGTTGCCATTGTTCCAAGCGGTGGCTTCCGTGAGGAGACGGACGTTGTCGGCTTCAGATGTGCAGTCCGCGGATATAAAGTGGAAGCGTTGGGAGTCCGAATTTTTGGCTGCGGCTTTGGCGAATTTGGTTGCGGCTTGTAGTTTCTCTACATTGCGGGCGACGAGGATAATGTTTGCGCCGCGTTCGCTGAGCATTCTGGCAAGCTCCTTGCCCATGCCATACGAGGCGCCGGTGAGGAGGACTGTCTGTATAATTGTGAGCACCAATAGTATCTCCTTGTGCATTTGCAAGCTTACCCGTCCCTCGACCGGGAATTTGTTGCCCCACGAAAGTAAGCCCATGATACTCAAGCTTAGGTATGCTAGCAGAGCCAGAAATGCTGCGATTAGCCACGAAGGTACACCCTCCATATAGAGCGCAGGCGAAGCAAAAAGTGAAGAGTAACTAAAGAAAAGGAGGTTCGCGGATCTGTGGCGCACTCTCTTCGCCAGCTCTCACGCATACAACGCAGTATGCCTAGGCTTGCCCGATGTGATTGGTCTCACCAGCTCAACTATCGACCGATTATTCCGGGTCTTGTTAAGTCGTCAGCAAGCAATAGATGGCCGTTAACCACTACCCAGGCAACGGTGCAAGCCCATCAGCAAGATAGTCGCAGATGAATGTGAATCCAGAGTCCCGTACTGATTGTCTCAGCACACTAAACTAGCGTGCGGCCCGCGGAGAGCAAACGCCCCACTCGCGCCAAGATTTTGGCTGGAAATTTTGGAAACCGCGCTCTAGCAACATACTCCAACCGCCAACGCCACACGAGATCCTGAAGCATGGGAAAGAAAAGAAAGGCAGGTGGTCGCTATGGCGAGCCGAAGGGGCCGAAAGAAGAGAACTCGAAACTTGCGATAAACACATACGAGGATGTCGGCGATACCGAGGACGAGTTCCACATCAATCGCGATAAGATATTGCTAGACGAAGGCCCGGCGGCGAAGAAGCTGCGGAAATGGAGAGAAGAAGGTAAGGCATTGCATGCTTCATTTGTGACACTCCAACTAATCTGTCCTAGACGAGTTACTCCAGCCTTCAGACGAAGAGGTCCTCGACTACGACGACGATGAAAAGGAAGAGGACTATGATGACGAAGCTTATGGCGAAGAAGGCGCAGTAGACGACAAAGACGACCGTCACCCCGGACCCGAAGATGACGAGGACGTGGGCGGCTGGGGGTCGTCGAAGCGAGACTACTACAATACGGACGCCATCGAAACGGAACAAGATGCGCTTGACGAAGAAGCGGAAGCCTTGCGGTTACAAAAGAAACAGCTACAGTCGATGACAGAAGCTGATTTCGGGTTTGACGAGGACGAGTGGGTCGGTCAAGATGGCGATGCAGGTGCAGATCAAGGCAAGGTGGTTACGGAAGTTCTGCCGCAACTTCGGATTACAGAGGACATGCCTGAAGAGGAGAGGCTGAAGATTCTACGAACGCGGTATCCTGAGTTCGAACCAATTTCCCAAGAATACGCGCGGTTACAACCGGTGCACGACGAGCTGGCTGCTGCTGCCAACGCTGCCACGCGACTTATCAACTCCAAATCAGGAAAACTGAACGGGGCTCTACTACCTACCCCGATGGCGATCACGAAGTATCGAGCTTGTGCTGCTTACATAGCTGCCATGTCCATGTACTTCGCTGTTCTTGGGTCCACATCACAGGAAGGCGATTCCACCGCAATCGCATTGGATCCTGCCGAACTGCACGAGCATCCTGTGATGGAGAGCCTACTCAAGACGCGAAGCCTGTGGAAGAAAGTTGAGGGGTTGCCGATCGGTGATCCTATGGTGGAAGCTACGCTCGGCGATGAGTTATCTGTCATTGAGGAGGCCTCGCCCGTCGAGGTTTCCAATGAGGTAGACATATCAGCAAGGGAGAAGAAACCGAAGAAGACAAAGGCCCAGCGTGCAGCCGAAGCTGCACAAGCCAAGTCCGAAGCTCGTCGCGCTGAGAAACTCCGCCAGACCGAAGAGGAGCTTGCTTCACTCGCCTCTCTCACTAGATCGAAGGCGCTCAAAGCTCGCAAAAAGAAGCCCGAGGAGCCCAAACTCAACCTGCTCAACGCAGAAGACTCCGATTTTGGCGAGGAAACCGAGCTCACCGCGCGCGAACTCGCCGAGAAGGCGAAGAAGAAGAAATCCCTTCGTTTCTACACCAGCCAAATCGCCCAGAAAGCCAACAAAAGAGACCACGCCATCGTGGGTGGAGATGCCGACGTACCTCACCGTGAGCGCTTGAAAGATCGTCAGGCACGTTTACAAGCCAAGGCCGAATCCAAGGGCCAGAATAGAAGCGGGCCTGGTATTGCTCTAGGCGAGGACGCAGGCGGCACCGATGACGAAAACGACCATATTGCTCGAGACTGTGGCAACGACTTCGAAGACGACGAGGGTTACTATGACATGGTCGCAGCTCGATCCAACGCAAAACAGGAAGAGAAGGCCTCGAGGGCTGCCGCGTATAAAATAGCTGCTCAATCAGGTGGTGTTGTTGTGCCAGAGGAAACCATCGATCAAGACGGCCGCCGTCAAATATCATATGCCATCGAAAAGAACAAAGGCTTGACTCCTCACCGAGCGAAGCAAAGTAAGTCCCATTCTGCCACTCCACATAACATTAGCTAACCAGTTCGCAGACCGCAATCCTCGTGTCAAGAAAAAGCTCAAATACGAAAAATCGAAGAAGAAGCTCAAGTCAATGAAACCTGTCTTTGACGCAGCGAAGAAGTCCCAAGGTGGTGCTCATTACGGTGGAGAGCTGACTGGTATCAAGAAGGGCTTGGTCAGAAGCAGGAAGTTGTAGATGAATGATACATATGCCAGTGTGTCGACAATATTGGCGCTAGTCACAGCTCCCTAAGAGTCTGGCAAACTGATATCAGTGAACAATGCTCAACTGTCAAACCTTGTTCTCACGCTTGACTGCCTGGAGTTCAGCTGAGCCCATTTCCAGTCACTGACACGTCTAGGAAACTCTTGCCTACTGAATACTAGTCCGCTCACGATTAGCCTGCATGTCTTGGAGCACGGCCATGCAACGTGGACCAATCCATCTTCGGCTTCACTTTACCAATATCAAGTGCTGTACCACTTCCATTCTGATACAGCACCCTCTTGAGCTGGATCGAAAGGCCATAGCGTGACCTGCGTTCCATGACATGGGTCCTGTTGGATGGACTTCTCTACGTATGCTCACGGGAGGATGATAGCGAGGCCCGAGATGTATGATATGTTGGGAGTCAAATGCAGGTTTCAAGGAACGGTGTTGCATGCGAGGCTAGGCGTGCGGGGAGGCTCAATTCTACGTGGCATCAGCCGGATATTTCGCCGTCATACCATTGGTAACTTGAACTGAACTTTGAACACGGACTGTTCCGCCCATCTTGCATCGATGAAATTGTATTGGAATGATAATGTTAGCTACGTGGCATCCAGAGACGTCTAGAATACTTACCTTCGGCATACCTGACCACCAAGGTACTCCAGGGTCTATTCCGCGTGTATACGCTCTTATGCAACGAAGTAGATAGCCAAGAACATCACCCAAGACCTCCCCACACAAGAAACGGCCTGGCCAAAGCAACAAAAAAGGTTGGCCAAAGCAACCAAAAAACCACACTGTTCCCCTCTCCTAATCGCCGATACCCCAATACAAACGCACATTCTGCGTCCCCTGTGACGACGCGCGACGTTAGCTAAACGTCACAGGATCGTCAACGCTGAAAGGCGCTAACTCGCATTGCCCAGTCACCTGTTCACCCGGCACCAAGCGAGCTCCACCTTCGTGACCTTTCTAGCCGCTTCGGTGCGCCTCACGTGGTGCGTTGTACGTGCAGCTGAAAGATTCCCATGTCTGCCAGCTAGCCCGGTACATATGGCTTTGCGACTGCGATTCTTCTCGTGACGAAATCGGAAGGGGTATACGAGGGCTGTGCCTCTTCGGTCCCTCACACATTCCCACTCTGCTGTATAAAGAGCACCCCAACAAAGCAAAGAAAGAACGGTAAGGGTCAGGTGTATATATAGACAAGACAAACAGAAGGGTGGATTCAAGAGAAGGAATTTTGGTTTGGTTTGGTTTTGGTTTGTTCGTTCTCGCTTGTGGAGAGAGGGATTGAAAAAGCTGGCGTCCGTCACGACACTGCGTCATAAGGGTTAGGAGCGGTGGGGAAAAGGCGTACCTGAGCAAGGGGCGCTCGCGATAGTCGTTGGTCGTTGCTCTCCGCGGGAAGCTACCTACGTAAGAGCGAGGCAACCGCGCAGCAAACGAGCCAAACCACTCCACGGGTGCCAAACACGCTTCAAAAGAAGCTCGACTGCCCACTTCCCTGCCTCTCAACACGCCCACAATTGACCAACTGAATCTCGTCGACCACACCACACCATCTGCACCACGAGATGGAAGACTTACAGCACAACGGCGTACCACGCCCGTCGATGTCCCCGCTCCCAAAGGACATCATGGAAACACCAACCTTTCACTTCCTCGCTGTCGCCCTGACCTTCGCGCTCCCAGTCCTCACGCTCTTCTACATCCACGCCGACTACAAAGCCTTCCTCTCCCTCGGCCCCGGCGGCACCCCCGCCACACCCCTCGGCTACGCAAAAATCAAGCTCCTCTCCCTCATCTGCCTACGCGACCCGCTGCGCCCGATGGCCATACCCCCACACTTCCGCCCGCAGCGCGGCTACCTCCCCTCTCTACCGCGGCGCGAGGGCAGCCGCCCCGTCGTCCGCGGCATCGCGCCGCAGCGCCAGCAGACGCAGAAGTCGTCCGGCGACATCTACGCGGCGCTGGTGGAAGCCATGCGTCGGCTGATTGCGGACCCGGCGAATTATCTGCTAGAGCGCACGTCCTGCTTTGAGAAGAACTCGTCGGGTATCTTCGCTTCGACGCCGATAACGCGGACGTGCGGCGGCGAAGTGTGTCATGCGCATCCGTCTGATGGCTCTATGCATATGACGCTGCACCCGGCGGACGCGAAGATTGTGCTCGAGAGCGGCTGGGGCGAGCGGCACCCTCTGGCGCGGGGCGGATGGTGTCGCCGATTCGTGCCGAAGGAGTTTGTGTTGATTTATGCGCCGAGGAATAAGGAGGAGATCGAGACGGTGATCAAGATTGTGGCGGCGGGCGTGTGGTGGGTTGCGGGCATCGATGCGGAGAAGAAGGGGGCTTCGAGGAGGGATTCGGGCGCGGATATCAAGGCGTTCGTGAGGGCCAAGGATGCTGGGTGCCATACGTGTAGTGTACACGGTTGTGGAACGACAGGTCTAGAGGGAAGCATGGCTGCGAGAGCGTGAGCTAGCGGTGGGGCAAATTGTTGGAAGGGAGCGAGATGAGCCGGTGGGGCGCAAATTGAGAAATGGGTGTGCTATTAGATTGTTCTGGCGTTCTAGCACAGCATGGGTCGGCGCAAGGCGTTGGGCATTGCAGCGGATATCCATCGTATATTTATGGCATATGGTAACAACATTATGCTCCACAGGGTATCTACACCTGATTATGTTAGTCGCTGTCACACATCATAACCCGAAATGAGAAGTCACTCACCACTTTCGTGTCCAAACGGGAGGCATGCATCTCCCATACTTTAGTTCTTCGCTCCCCCCTTAGCCCATTCGGCGTACTCCTTCCTCTTAGCCCTCACATCCCAAAACCCTCTCCGTCCCTCTCCGTTCCCGCCAATTCCCTCCAGTCCCAAGAACGCAAATGGTTCGCCCTCGCTCAGAATCTCCTCGCCTTCCCTCGTCCACCTGCCCTCACCGTGCTGTCCCTCACGCGCGATCTTTCCGCCCCACTTGGCCCATTGTATCGGTTTCAGCTGCGGCGACGAGGCGACGATACCTGCCGAGAGTACGAAGATCGAGACGAGGAGCTCGATAGTGATGTCGAGGGGCAGCGGCGCATTCGCGAAGGTTGTCGTGTGTTCGTGGGATGAGTATACGCTGGTCCAAGCTATCAGTTACACATTCCATGCCGTCATTTTGCGAAGCAGAAGGCGGAGGTGAGACAAAGCAACCTCGATGCGCATTGAGTTTCAGAAGCTGGGGCACCGTGGTAGAGAGCTGGAGAAGTGACTGTGCGATATTATACATCGCGATAAGCAAAGGAGCCCACGTACGCGTGTGTCAAGAACACGAGGCCGACGGCATTGAGCGCTGTGCCTAGGATCGCCATGTTGAAGCACGTTCGTGGGAGGGGTACCGTGCGGGCTTGCGGTGTGCGGTACGGGGAACGTTGTTCCACGAAGCGAGAAGGTGCGATGGGTGAATGCGACGCCTGAATGTAAAGACTTTCAGCCGGTATTCGACACCGTGATGTAATCGGAGGTAAGGTTACGAAAGGTGGGCTGGGAATGTGCGGGTGGGGGATTCAGAAAGTGGTGATGCCGTGATGCAGCAGGAACGGCCTTGGCATCAACCACGATTAGTCAAGCTACCACATTTTTAACTCTAGCAACACTCATGGAGCGTTGTATACTTAGATACATGATCATTTGAAGTAATCTGGACTGAGGTCATTGCAAGTGTACATTATCAGCCATTACAGGATATGAACATTTACTGAAATTATTCGAACCGCATTAGGTATCTAAAAGTATAATACTAGAATCGATCACACATCTACAAGAGATTTTTTGATCCAGCAAGCACTCCAGTTGCAACCGAATATGCCCAGTGAATGTCCAACTCTCATCACCGTGATCATTCCCGCAACCCTCACAGGCTAATAACCAATCTGAAACCAGCCTCCAGCTCTGTGTAAGCAAGTGGTATAAAGCGAAGTTGAAGAAGAGACAAGGCAAGATTATGCGCGATGAGCCCATTCAGCGAGCTGGTTCGAAGAGTCCACTGACTCCTGGTTCTTCTCGTGGACGCCCATGGCAGAAGCGTGCTGCTCGAGGGAGTGGGTGGAAAGGCCTTCGTCGACGTCGTCAGGTTGGGCGACCTCGCGTGTGAGCTCCACGTAATCGTACTACGAGTCAATTAGCCTAATGTTTTGCAACGGAGGATTGCGGTATAACTTACTGCGAACTCGCCAATCTCCACATCGTCGAGACCGAGAACCTCGTCTTCATCGCTCACGCGAAGCTTGAAGATGGGCATGAACTTGCCCATGAAATCAAGGACGGCGAGAATGAGGCAGGTCCCGGCGAAGGAGTAAGCACCTTGAATCAATGAATTAGCTCTTGTTCCAGATGTTACATGGAAAAGGATACTTACCACCAGAAATTGAGTCGGCGAGCTGGTAGCCGAGCTGGATATAGTTGTGATTGAGCCAGCCACCGTTAATGACCGTATACCCGTCGAGGTGGGCGATGTAGTCACTGGAGTAAAGGTCAGTTCTGCATGTCGGTTTCGTTGGACTCGAGGTACTCACGCTGCGAAGAAGGCGGTCAGAATATTTCCGACGAAACCGCCAACAGCGTGGACAGCGAAGATGTCGAGCGCATCATCGCATCGTAGGAAGTATTTGAGCTTGGTAGCGTAGTTGCACGCAACTCCACCACAAGCACCAAAGATGACAGCAGCCCAGGCTGGCACGAATCCTGATCCGGGTGTGATGCAGACCAGACCGGCAATGACGCCAGAGCAGAAACCAACAGTGGACCACTTGCGCTCGAGGCGGTAGTCTACAAGACACCAAGTGATACCGCCAACGCAAGCAGCGAGGTTGGTGACGACGGCGGCCATGACCGCACGTAGGTTGGCAGCCAGAGCTGAACCCGCATTGAAGCCAAACCATCCTACCCATAGGAAGACCGTGCCAATTACAATGTGAGTAACATTGTGTGGTCGGTAGTTCAACTCTTGCGTTCCGTGGCCCCTACGCTTGCCGAGCATGTACGAGTAGGCGAGTGCTGCGCTTCCAGATGCAATGTGCACGGGAGTGCCACCCGCGAAGTCCAATCCACCTACTATGTACACGGTCAGCTCAGGAAAGTCCAATCCGTATCGTCTTGGCCCTTTGTGTCACCCCAGGCCAGGTAATACACCAATGGGCTCTGTGACAACCACTTCATATCGCGAGATTACGTACGTAGAAAGGTCCATCCCTTTGGGTTCCACGTCCAACAAGCGATGGGGTCGTAGACAACGGTAGTCCAGACGAACATGTATATTATACATGGGAGCATTCTTCCTCGCTCGGCAACTGCACCGACGGCAAGTGCGACCCTGCCAGAATCAGTAAGCCATTAGCAAGTTGAGTTCGCATCAACGTACGTGATAGCAGCAAACATGCCCTGGTATACACAGAACATCAGATCAGGAATGCGGGGGCTACCAACTGAAGGATAGCCCAGAACATTCTTGAGGCCGAAGTTCTCGAGGTCTCCAATGAACTTGCCCGCGGTGTGGGAGAAGGCAAGCGAGTATCCCCAGAAGAACCATTGGAAAGAAGTGACCGCGGTAGCCATGACAGATCTGAAAGCTATGATGAGCTCATGTTCTCCATGACATACGCGCGACAAGGACTCACAGCCATAGCAGCGACAGTGCAGACTTCCTACGCGCGAGACCAGAGTAGAAGAAACCGACGCCTGGAATCATGAGAAGGACAAGTGCCGTCGAAGCAAGCATCCACGCGATATCGCCGGCCTGCAGAAATTAGTATTACACGTACACAAGGGTTGCGGGTACGAGTGCGGGAACTCACATTGTAGTACACATTGAGATTCTCTAATAAGCTGTCTCCTCCGGTAGCTATGGTACCATTGAATTCCACAAGCGGCGTCGTTGGGTGAAGCCCAGAATCTGTGGCTTCCGCCATGTCGTCGACGGTCGGGGTCCTGAAGTGGTTCGATCGCGTTCCTAAGACAGTGTATTTGGGCGGGCCACGTCAAGGACAGCTCAGCGCTCCAAATTCTCGTACCGACAAGAGCTCGTAAAGAAAAGAAGGAGTGGACAGAGTATGGCGGGGAAAGCCAATCCTCTTCGCGGTGTCAGAATGTTTAATGTTCGGCAGTTCGGGCGTCAGGCTCCGAGTCCGTTTGCACACAACGGAGGATATTATAGGAGCGCACAGGAAGCACGGGCGATATTCAGCACGGTAGAGGCCCGTGAGGGTTAAAAAGAGAGCTACAGGCGGCGGACATTGGCCTATTTGCCTGTGACAGCTCGGGCCAGCCTACATCTCCAAGCATGAACCTCCTTCCAGGATCACGAGCAAGCCACGGTCAGTGGGGTGAAGATACGGCCGACCTGGCCAATGCGGCGACGTTCTCGCAGACGCGGGAGGGCGTGGCGGACGCTAACCAGCCGGGTGGGATGGGCGCTGAGCCTCGTGAAAGAGGACTCAAGGGCTCTGATTCCTTTGTAGATGCGCCTCGTACGTCGCATTCAGGTTGCTGAGAACATGCAGCATGCTGCATATGTAGACATACACACTGAAGCTCCAGGCCGGACACATGGGAGCATGCGGGCTGCCATGCTGAGAACGGCGAATCCGTTTTCTTATCTGCACCCCGGTCGCCTAGCCCACGCCAAAATTAGCCTCGCCCCCGGATGCAGCTAAGGGATACGCTACGCGTCCATCATTCAGAACATGTACCTATTGTATACCCACGCGCTCCACAGTGATGGCGCAAGAAGGAAGGCATGTTGCTTATGTTGGTCCTGTCGCGTGACCATCTAGGCAAAGCTCACGCGAATACGTTCTAAGATCTGCCCAGTGACGCCGCCGGCACTGCGATAATAGAACCATGCTGTTGGTGCAGGCCCATCTCCCGCGCGCATCCCGCATTCCCCTTATCTTCCCCCCTACCTCCCAGCGTTTCGTTTCGTTTCTGTTTCAAGGCTGGCCTTCAATCGAACGATCCTGAGAGCTTACCGGCTGCCTCCGTTCCGACCCTAGGCTCGCCTTGTGTAGCCTTCCACGGTTGGAGCGAAAGTTAATGCGAACAGACGCAATCTCCCTGGTGCCGAGGGACCGTTTGTCTGAGTCGTATATTGATTTTGTAGTTTGGCCGTCATATCGACATTATTACGGCAACAAGTTAGGGATGAGATGTTGTTATTGGAGCTGTACCTGTGCGGCGCCGTCGTCCGAGTCGGACCGGCTTCGCACGGTACTGAATGCATTCGATTCAGTATCCGGCTTAGCTGCAACACAGGTTGCCTTCAAGTGGCCGGTTTGGCCAATCATCTAGAACGGTATATATCGGTCAGCACACCAGCTTCGGTAGGTGGCGGGAGAGGAATAATAACTCGAGAACGAACTCTCGGCGTTGTTCAGTAATAAAAGCCACGACTGGATTTCCTTCCAGAAGTGTTGAGGAAGTGAAGAAACTCAGTTTGGTCTCGGCATTGACACTGACCAGGTTCATCAGTCTTCCTTTCGGTTTCCGCGCTTTTGGGATCGTGGACGTTCATTCAAGTGTCACAACTCCTGCAGTCCGTCTGTCCGTTTACATTCTGGAAGGAACCCCATGCGTCGGACTCCTTCCTCTTTTAGTCAGGCGTTACACCTGCGTAGTATTTGGAGAACGATCAACGCTGCCCGCTAGCTCTATGTTGGCTTTGCGCAATCCATATCGGGCCTCGGTGTTCGTTAGACGGGCGCTCGTGGAAGTAGGCGAGCCGTTGGAGGCAAGGGCGCAATGCTCCACCATTGAGGACACAGATCGCGTACCTGCAGCCTGCAGCGAACCTAGCTCTTGTGCGAGAATCCGGGATAGTTCCTGTGAATAGTGCAGGTACAAGTCTTCGAAAATCCGACCAAAGGAGATTTCCGCGGTTTGTTGCTTCTGCTGCAAGGGTTGAGGTCTCGCTGGATAGCTTCTGCCGGTATTTCCAATAGACGATTCTGCTTGACGTGAGGATAGTTACCCACCACCATACCAGTACGCTGCTGATATCAGCATGCAAGGGAAGCAAGGACCTGCAGATTGTTAATATACCCAACATTGAAGTCCGCTCGTCCGGTTCCTGAGTACATATGTAACTGCGAGAAGGTGAGACAAGTCGGGTCAGAGTTCTTAGAATGACCGACACTGCCTCACACTCCGACTGCAGTCCACGCATGCATGCTGCGTTCGGTCATTGCCACGAGCTGTTGCACACATGTCCGGGACAGTACACCTTGCAGGCTGCGGTGCACCTTCGACTGCGTGAGAACAGGGCCGGATGCGACGTGCTGTCCAGCCTTTCTAGATGCACAAGAAGTATTAGCCGCTCTGATGTACACTGAGGTGTCATGCGATATGGGAGTCCAGGCTGGATCCAGTCAGAAGCTTCTTATTTCGGTTGGATGCCTACGCAGAGCCCTGGGTCCTTGCTGGGTACAAAGCTGTGTGTGCTTGGAGCTGGAGCTCAGGCATGGAAGCAGCTGCTTTTCGTTTTGGGACGCAGCATGTAACGCACTGTCTCCCATTATCTGAGCTTGATCCATGATGGAGTAATGAATAACGTTCCTGGCTCGGTACATTGGGAAACCCGTCGTAGAAGCGTTTTGCGTTGTGTCGGCATTTGACTTGATTGCTCTTTCCCAAACTACCGCTCTGGAGACCTTGGAAAGCGGGTTTCCCACATGAGGGTTGGAATGGTCCAAAACAAGATTTTGGACGAAAGAAAATGGATACATGAGTGGCCGGCTGCAGATGGACAAAATGTGAGTTGTCTCGAGCGTAAAAGCATCTGGACGCTTGGGGTGCAACTAGTCGAGCTTTCCTCGATCGCGATCGCCGTACGAAGGAGCTCGTTTTTATTGTGTATTCCTTGGCACCCGAGCTCCAACGCGAACACCAACATTCTTGACTCCCACTTTCCCACCCATACCAGCCACGCCGCACACGCCTATATACACCAAAAAAATGCCTATTAATCGCCGGAAGCCGTACAAGTACAAGGTACAAAAACCCCGAGAAAAAAAGACCCAGAAACGCGATCTTACGGCGGTGGAGAGAGCTTTTGCAGTCGGCGCGTCGATGCACAGCATGGCAACCAACAAAGAAATCGCCGCCTTGTTCGACCCACCCACGACGAAGGAC